>JAASFY010000155.1:0-35884 GCA_023334035.1 Globisporangium okanoganense | reverse complement strand
ATATGGCGCATCCCCATTTTGTGTAAAATGCGCCGGACTGTGCGCTCAGACAGCTCGATGTCGTGAGTTCGTAGGAGCTCGTTGCTGATGATCGCTGCTGTGATTGGCTTTCTCTCCACGTTGAAACGTCTGACAAGCTCTCTAATCGCTGGATAGATGCTTTCATTGTATATTGATGGACGCCCACGTGTTGCTGAACCTATCATCTGGCATAATTGAAGTTTGTCAGAATCTCAAAGGCGTAGCTGATATATATCAGATAAGAACATCAATAGACTTACCGACGGAAACTTGGGGTTGTGGTGGCTCGACCACTGAGCTCAGATCGACGAAATCGTGGACCCTGCAAACCCAAGACAGTCTCGAACATGTTCGCGCGTGTCTCCCACCCATGCGAGCGGGTCCTCGGCCTTCTTTTTCAAGATATACTCGTAAGTTCGGGCGACCGAATACTTTTCAGGCGGACTGAGTCCGTTTCCGGCGGGCATTTTGAAAGTGATAACAAGCTTGCTCATGCAAATAAAATGCAGCATGAGAATCACAAGATAGAGATCTTTCTTCCTAGCTGTCTTATAAATCGATCAGACACGGGCTCGCAGGATTTTTTTCGATCCGAAAAAGAAAATCTAAAAAACGATTCTCCGTCCAAGGTTTTATGGCCGCTACAATAGCTGAACATGTATACATAGACCGTGTGTCCAAATTTCAGTCAATTTGATGCAGATTTCCGTTCACAACACAAAAAACTCGGGTGATCTTATAGTTCCTGCCATCACTGTATTTTTCGCAAGGCAGCTTTTGACAAGCGACTGTCCCGATTACTCAGATTTTGTCAATTTGTTCAGGTTTTGTCATTTTGCACCGTCAGTGTACAGGTTTTGTCATTTTCCCTTTTTGTTTCGTGATCTATCAAAATATACTGCATATTTGCGTAATTTATGAATTAAAAGTCATAAATTGTGTGCAGTAAATATTAAAAAAATACAAATACGGGCCCAAAACGCGAAGACAGCGCGAAAGAAGCAAGTTTTGACGGCGCTCGTGAAGAAGGCGACGCCCCCTGTTACTTAGTTGTTGTTTGTATGGATCGCCGCCGCCGCGTGGACGAGCACGAGCCGCGGCGCCGCATGGACGAGCACTTTGACGGGCCGTCGCCGCGGTCGCGCCAGCGCAACAAGAAGCGCCGCTCACGCAGCCAGAGCCCCGTCGCGTCGCGTTTGCGGCGCCACCGCGCGCCGCCGTCGTCCGGAACCGAGCGGTCGACGCGCCGCCGCACCAAGGGAAACGACCGGCGTTCCAGGACGAGATCTCGCTCGCGGTCGCACTCGAATGGTCGTCGACATGGAGGTAATGCTGCTGTTTTTAATGTACTCGTGTGATGTGACGATAGGTTTTCTTGGACGTGGTGATGAATGAAACTGATTATTGCCGTCAATATTGGTCATGTATTGGTATAAATTAATTATTCTAGGCTCTCGCTCGACGCGCCAGCGGTCGTCACGCTCGCGCTCCAGACGTCGATCGGGGAGCAGATCAAGGTCGGGCTTGAGGACAACAGGCTGGCCATGTCATGCATTTTATTTGCCACCTTTGAGGCGTGACGACTCACTTTATTTAATAATGTTGTTTCTATGATGATCTGCCTAGACCGAGAAAGAGTACGCGTGAGCACGAGAGCAACTACCGCAGCCGTGGAGACCGAGGCTACGACGCGCGAGGCGGCGGAGAGAGGTACGAGAACCGCAGCTACAGCGCGCGTACGACCCGCTCGGACCGCTCGTACCGCACGAAGAAGCCGCACTCGCGTCGCGAACGCAAGCGCTCGGAGGAGAAGGAGCAGCGCATCGAGAAGGACGGCAGCGACGATAGCTCGGCCCACGACGACACGGTCGGGAGCTACGAGGGCAAGCCGGGGGACTACATTGCCTCGCGATGTACGTGGGTCTTTGTTATTTGCGGGTGGCCTTATATATTGTGATGGATGTTGACTCGGTTGTGGTTATTTATTTTTTGTTAAACAGACAAAATCATCCGCGAAGCTGGCCTGGGCACATTCGGTCGCGTGCTCGAGTGTCTGGACAAGCAGCGCAACATCACCGTGGCGATCAAGGTCATCCGACAGGTGGAGAAGTACACAGAGTCGGCCAAGGTGCGTGTGATTCGTGTTTTTATTCTGCCTGGTGACTGTAAAAAACTAATCATGTTGTTGAAATTGTTTATCTCTGTGAACAGATCGAAGCTGCGATTCTTCAGGATGTGAACGACAAAGACGAGAAGAACGAGTCGCTCTGTGTGCGCATGTACAAATGGTACGTTAATTACCAGCTTGCTTGCGATCAGGAGCTCTGCTGACAGTCTGTGGTTCATTATACTGAACAGGTTTGAGTACAAGGGCCACGTGTGCATCGTGTTTGAGCGCCTGGGTTGCTCGCTCTACGATTACCTGAAGAACCACGACTACAAGCCGTTCCCGCTGCACTGCATCCGCGCGTACGCGTGGCAGCTGCTCACGGCGCTCGAGTTTATCCACAGCATCAAGCTCATCCATACGGACCTCAAGCCCGAGAACATTTTGCTCGTGGACGACGAAGAGGAGCGACTGCCATCGTCGTCCCCATCGTCCACGTCCTCGTACGGCTCGCCCAACGGGAACTCGTCGCAGTGGTCCAACGGACGACACTGGAAGCAGCGCGACCGCGGGTACTCGGAAGGAGAGTCTGGGCGGCTGTCGCTGCGACCACCAGCTTGCAACGCAGTCAAACGTACGTCTCTTTCTATCGTTGTCTGCGTCTTGACGAGGATGACATCACTGGTCTTTAACCTTGTGATTTGTCCAGTGATTGACTTTGGTGGCGCCACGTACGAAGATGAGTCGAAGAGCTCCATCATCAACACGCGCCAGTACCGCTCGCCCGAAGTGATTCTCGGCCTCGGCTGGAGCTATCCGTCGGACATCTGGTCTGCTGGCTGCATCCTCGCAGAGCTGTACTTGGGCGAGCTGCTCTTTGCCACGGTACGTGTTGCAATTTGCTGTTAATATCTGACCATAGTTGGTGCTGAACATTGTTACGAATCCACGTACTGTCGTGTCAAACAGCACGAGAACCTGGAGCACCTGGCGCTGATCGAGCGCAGCATTGGCAGTCTGCCGTCGCACATGGTCTCGAAAGCCTGCAAGCCCGCGTCCAAGTTTTTCCGCCGCAGCAAGCTTAACTGGCCCGAGGGTGCGTCCAGCGACGAGAGCGTCGAGCACGTGCGCAAAATGCGGACGCTGGAGCAGCTCATTTCCCCCGACGACGCGGCCGCGGGGCTGCTGGATCTGCTGCAGATGATGCTGATTCTTGACCCAGAGGACCGCGTAACTGCGAAGGAGGCGCTCAACAACCCGTTCTTCGACGGCTATGGGATGAAAGACATTGTCAGTGGCAACGGAGGTGGTGGCGTGAATGGCTCGCAGACCCAGTAGTGCAGATACAGTAGGCTTTGATAGATGACGATGCGAAGGAGACAGCTGGACAGGAGGTGACCACCAACACTGAAGAAGACGCCCGAACGCAAGAACCTTTTCTCGATATTAGTGACGTTTAATAGTGAAAAAACAAACGCAATCAATAATACGGACTTTTGAGCTCCACTCGATCTGAGCTTTTGGTGACACGAGGAGCTCATGTGTCTGTCTCTAGCGACTGGCTACTTTTCTAAATACTGATCTCCACGTCGTCGTCCTCGACAGAGTCGACCGACTCCTCGGACCCGCGCGCGAGCACGGGGATGTCCCGCAGGGACGTGGGGTCGTTCTGGCTGCTGCTCGAGCTGCTGCGGGCCATGCCGCCGCCGAGCATGGGGATGTCGGCCGCGCTCTCGTCCCTAGTGGCCGTGTTACTACTACTGCTGTGGAGTGAAGTTCTCCTAGAGAACCGGGACCGCTGGGACAGTGCTGGGGACGGAATTGAGGATGCGGCTGAGGATGTCGAATTGGGGGACTTCATGGCGTGCGAGTGACGCGACGACCTCCGCGACTGGCGGAAGTTGTTCTTCGAGTTGGATTGCGCGAATTTCAGGTAGCTCTCGGGACTGAGTGGGGCCTTGTGGCCGCTGGCGGCCCGTTGGGACCGTGAGAACGTCCGCACCAACCGGCTCGGGTGGAAGTGCTCGTCCACATCGACAATGGTCGCAGCTGCGGCTTGGGGGACGGAAGTTGAAGTTGAGGATTGTACCAGTGCTGGCGCTGGTTCGGATACCGTCGTCCGACTGGCTTTACTACTGGTGGTAGTATACATGGAGCCGCCGCCCGGGAGCCGGTGCGGGACCGTGGGTTTCCGGATCGCGGCGATGGTGGACGTCCGCGGCGACCCGGGCGGCCCTGCGGACGAGTCAAAGGACTCGACGTACTTGGCGTCCTTGACGCTCATGGTGCTGGACGCGAGGTCCTGCGTCATCAGTTCGCTCTGCTGGGCCTGCTTCTTGCGCTTGTTGGTCGAGCCCATGTGCACAAACGCGACCGCGAGCCCCACGACGGCCACGCAGCCGGCCGCGATGCCGATGACGCCTTCGGTGTCAAGCCCCTGGTCGCGGTGGACGCTCGAATCCTCGTTGATGCGGTCGGCCGAGTTGGAGGACGGGGACGGGGTCGCGACCGCACCGGTTTGTTGGCTCGTACTGGATGGCGGACGCGATGTGGTCATGCGATCCTCGTCGTCGCCGGCTGTGCTGTTGGTCGACGGCACCGCCGTGGCGTTCGCGATCACCTGCACTCGGATCTCGGTAGTCGTCTCGGCCTGCAACGCGCCTGTGCGGACAGAAAGCGCAGACAAAGTGTGAGGGGCCACAGGCCATCCACAAAGGTAGAGTACTATAGTGCGGACGTACGTGGTGGCGGACGGGACGCACTGAGGCTGAGGGCGCCGCTGGCCGCCAGGAGCAGCCAGCAGAGACACGAGGCCATGGCCGCGCGCGACCGCTTCATGTTCGCTGGTTCGGTGCCGACGGCGTCCTGTCGCGGTGTCCCTGGTCCGTCCTTGCGCGGTGTCCCTGGTCCGTCCTTGCGGCCGGCCGAGTGAGCGTGTGCGTGTGCGGATGGATTGTTGGTTTGGCGGATTGATGTCTGTAATTTTTTTTATTGCGGACGCGTCCCATCGGCCGAATGAATCGAAAGAACAAGTCTGCCTGTCGTGGGATTGCAGTGTGGGCAATCACGGACACCAGAGAAAAGCCATGGCGGAATCAATAGGTCAACAAACGCCCGACCAGCAAAGTGCAAATCTCGATGCGGCCTCCACCAAGCCAGATACGACTGGGGATGTTGATCCGCAAGCTCGAAATGTAAAAGTTGGACGCGAAGTAGCAAACCATGAGTTGTTTCTCACAAGCATTTGTTATCCAGGAGCAAATCCTAAAGCCCCACTGTGTGGACGATGGCCACAGGCGACTTCAACAACTCTGCGTGGACACAAAGTGCACGCGTAGAAGCCGAGCCGGCAGCTTTCGAATCGCACATACTGGAAGCAAGTCAAATTGGCTCGCAATCCACGCTTTCCTCCACCAGATGCTGGTGTGTCCCTTCGTCTCCCATCTCACGTGGATTTCTAGGCGAGAGGCGGTTCGGTTCGTTCGCGTCCACAATTTGTCTTCCAGGGTTTTGTTCGAGTTTCACTGGTAAGCGTTATATTTTTGCAATTAATGTAAAATGTGCTGCTCAGATTCCGATAATATTGGTGACAGGTAAGAGCACTGTCAAAGACATAATTAAAAAGAACAGCTCGACTCAAATAGAGGACCCCATTTTCAACAACTGCAAGCATACTGTATTGAGAGAAAGCAACAACCTGCCAGCACAAGCCAAGCACGAGAGATCATGGCGTCGCTGGTCGCGGGGAAGAACCTGCCGGGCAGCAGGAACGACGAGTTCTTCGCGTGGGAGGGCGCCAAGGGCCAGCCAGTGAAACCCGTGGACACGGGCGGCGCGTTCGAGGCCGAGCAGATGATCCAGCGGCTCGTGCGCGCTGACCCCATGGCGCTCGCCAAGATCTACCACGTGCCGGACGACCAGGACACGTACCTGTGGCAGTACGAGCACCTGCGCCAGGTCATGAAGGAGCTCAACATTCTCGTCGCGCGGCTCGACAACAAATGCACGCGCGAGAGCTGTGTGGTGATGAAGGCCACGGACGACTGGGTCTTCCTGTGCGCCGCGCATAAGGCCCCGCGCGAGTGCTGCGCGTTCGAGTACATTGTGCACACGATGGACAACGTCAACACGCTGCTCACGAGCAGCCGCGTGTTCCCATCGCGCGTGTCGATCACCAGCAACGCGACGCAGTACTTCCAGTCGGTGGCCAGACGCCTCTACCGCATCTTCTCGCACACGTACTTCCACCACCCCGAGGTCTTCCGCGAGTTCGAGGACGAAACCTATTTATGCCACCGCTTCGTCTACTTTGCGCTCAACTTTGGCCTCATCCCGAAGAACCTACTCATTATCCCCGACATGATGTAGCAATACAAGCGCTATTACTTTTTCACAGAGGATGATACATCTAACAGAGATGGACGTACACAATAAAAAGCTGCAAATTAAATTCCTTCGCTTAAAAAAGAAAGAGCCACACATGCGCAGATTTCTCAACATCCCGGCCTCACTGGGAAAAACTGCTTTAGGATCTTCGCAGGTTGTTCAGTCGTGCTTCTAACTCGCTCATGGCCGAATCGCTCGAGTCGCTGCCGCCCGCAGCAACCGGTGCAGGAGGAGGTGCCACGGCCTGTGCCACCTGCACGGGCGCTGGCTGAGCTGCCTGGGCGACCGGCGCCTCGGGCACCGAGCCGGTCAAGTCGATGCCTATCTCGTCCAGGACCTGGCCGACGATCTTGTCCTCCTCCTCCTCGTCCTGGTCGGCCTCCATGACGTCGTCGATTGTCTCGCCGATCATCTCCTGCGTCATCTCCATTTTCTCGCTCTCCTTCGTGTACTCCATCATGATCTGGTTGAGCTTGGGCAGGTTCATGGTCTTGGCCATCGACTTCATCGCCTTCGTCGTGCCTTGAAGGGCCGACGTCATCGCTTCCGCCGACTTCGCCGTCTATTACCATAGAGGGGAGAAAGACAACATACATAAGCCATCAGCATATCATAGTAACAGCGATCAATACATAAGCAAGGTCATCAATAAACGCACCTCGAGACGCAGCGAGACCGCCTGCAGCTGCGAGCGCATCGTGTAGAACTTGGTGACATGCTGGCGCGTGCGCACGAGGTCCTTGGCCATGATCTTGACCGACGCGATCTGGCCCTCCTTGGCCATCTTCTTGATCTCGATGATGAGCTTCTTCTCCTGCATCTGCAGGTTGGTGCGCTCGCGGTCGAGTTCGCGGATCGCGCGGTTGATCTCGCGTTTGTTCTCGCGCAGCTGTTCCTTAAGCGTCTTCTTCTTGCCCAGCGCGTTCCCCATGGCTGCTCAGTTGTTGTTCTGCGAGTGCTTGTCTGTCTGTCGCTCTGTCCTCACGCGCGGCGGTTCTCCTGTGAGCTCTGCGTTCTCACCTGTGATTGAGAATGGCATTCATTCCTCCGCACCCAAAAAAGCAAAGAAAAGTGTGCGAACTTAGGATACCAAGTGTTTTTTTGGGAGGTCTCTTAAGTTTGCACACTTTTCTGGCCGTTTCCCCCCCCGTTGGACATTGCAATAGTAGAATAACAATGTCAGTCCACCTGTCCATCACGACAGCTGGATATTTGGAGCTAGGTTCGTGGACCTGCGAGCACTAGGTTCGCATCTCTTAAAGAGCTGCAAGAAGCAGGGTAGAATGCAGAAGTGCCCACCTGCAGCAGCAGAACCAGGAGGACCAGCGTCTGCTCGAGCTCAAGGAGGAGAACACAGGCAGGCGCTGCGGATTTTTCCTGTCGCAATGGTGCGTGTTTGGCGCGTTTGCGGCGAAGCTGATGTGCTGGTAGGTACTTTACTGTCGTTGTGATCCTTCAGCGAACGCCTTTGCGTGTTGTTCTCGTGCGAGACTCTGCCCAGAGAGGCAGACATGTGTGAGAAGGATCCAACCGCAACTCGGTCAAGGTGGGTGGGCCAACCCCTTCCTGTCGATTGCTTGAGCAAGTCGACTGAGCACGAACGTCAAGTACTGTTCAACGAGCAAGAGACCTCAGAAAAATGGGTACTTTGGGAGCTTGGGGCTTGCAGCACGGGTGTACGCGAATTTGTCCAGAGTGCAACAGCAGATAACAATTTGGACGCGAAAAATTGGTTGGCTGGGTCCAGTCATCATCCAGTGCGTTTCATCTATTTGTAGATCGTAACCGCATTGCCGCATCCGTTAGCGGGCACGCCTCTTGCGAGCGACCAAGTCGATTTCGTTGCATATTCTGCCATACAAACAAATAACGCAGCCAAAGAAATAAATCCACGAATATGAAACACCCACGGCGCTTCAGAAATTATCATCATACCGACGCCCACAACTGCAGCAACGTAACATAACAACACCGCCTGTGTGGGGAGCAAGTATTGGGCCCAACGCGGCCAACTGCGCGCGATGGCAAGAGTTTTTATTTACATGCAGAGACCAAGTGTCCTGGGGCTGTGGAGGACCAATAGACGGACGGCAATTCCCGTCTTGCTGACAACTTGTCTTGTTTTCGTTCGTATGAAAACGGCCAACATGGAGGAAAAATTAGAAAAAAGTGGCTGGACAATAATCTCTTTTTTTCAAAATCTTGCGGCTATTTTTGGTCTTGGAAGGGAGGACTCGGGTTGGACCTTCCGGCTTTGGTCATTTTTCTCACTTTAAGCACCCTAGCCCTGTCTTCACTTCCTCGTTTTACTATCTTGCAGACATGTTTTACACGCTGAATTAGGCGAATGATTTGTACGCAATTGCTTAATAATGCACTTCAATCGCACTTTATCGGAAACTGTTTGCACTTTTTAGCACGCAGAGGGACAGTTTTAGAGCTGGAAGGTCGTCCTGCTTTTCCAATGCCAGCTGGATTCGTACCGCTTCTTTTTCCTCGCAAGAGTCCTCCTCCTCCCTCTCGCTCCGCACCAAGTTCCGTCCACAACCCACAACCCACAAAGCAATCCACAAAGCCGCGAAGCAGCCAACCAGCCGACTGCACGCGACCCAACACTCTTCTTCTACCGCAACCGCCGCGCCGCCTTCTCGCGGCCACGCGTTCTTCCCTCCATTTGGCCCTTGGCGAGCGAGCTCACTTCTCGCTATCGGCCTCATCGAACAACAAAACACCCACAAGCGCGCGGGCCACTGGAAAACAGCACAAGCGCACGCACGCACCCCGACCGCAAGACAACAACAAGCAACAAGCAACACGCGCGCGATGCTGCCGTCGACCATGGCAATCTCCACGATCGTCAAGACGGGCTCGCCCATCGCTGCTGTGACGTTCTGCCGCCTCGAGTGCGACCACAAGGAGCTCTTCCAGGTCGAGTACAAGCGGTGCGTGCGTGCGCAACTTGTTGGTTTGTTTGCGTTGCACTTGCTTGTTAATCTTGTTTGTTCTTATCATATGCGTATGTGTTTGTGTGTTTGTTTATTTTTGCAGGAGCAACCGCACAAAAGGTCTCAAGATCCTTCGGTACGCGAACACTTGCTTTTCTTTCCTTGCGCTTGTTTGCAACTTGTCGCTTGTTCAACAAACAAACTCACTTGTTTGTGTACTTGCGCAGTTGTTTCCCGCACTGCTGTCCCAACCACATGGACCGCAGTTACTGCGGCAGCTCGCTCCACGTACTCATCCAGACCACAACGCCCGTCCAGCCTCCGTCCACAGATCCCAACAACGCTGGCCTCGGCGAGCTCGCAGTGTTCGCACGCTTCGAGTCCGCGTCCGATCCCGGGATGGAGCCGGGTGAGTGCCTCTCTTTCGACGGCGTAACGGCGGCCACGCAAAGCGAGGAGAACCCCGAGGGCCAGTGGATCCCGGGCGTGCGCGAGCGGCCGTCCGCACTTGCGTCCTCGATCCAACAAGTGGGCCAGATCCCCGCCGAGGTACATACCGTATATGCTTGCTTGTTTGTGGTCCACAAATGTTTGTGTGCTTTTGTGATACGTTGTTGTTGTTGGCGGTATACACACAACAAATGAGACTAAAACTTGTTGAAACCTCTATCTACTGTAGAATGCGCTCGTGTTCCAGCTCAATGGCAAGATCTACTCGCGCTGGTATTACGACTGGGAGAGCGGCGCGAACAAGGCACAGCGGCTCATGAAGCACGTGCTCAAGGCCTACGTGTTCGAGAAGTGCGCCGTGGACTCGAAGGGCAACCTTGTGACGTCGCTGGCCGACAGCAAGAACCCCGTGACGCAGTCCTATCTCTACCGAGTAGCCGCCGTGATCGTCTCGCCCGAGTTTACCGTCATTTCGTACCGACGCGCGCCCACGGAGACGCTCACGCTCAAGGGCGACGCGCAGCAGATCTCGTACTATGGGACGGGGCGACTGCCGTCGCCCACGGCCTCGGAGCGCCACAAGCGCGCACTTGGGGACGTGACCATTAAAGAGGACCTAAGTTATCAGTGGGGCGAGGACCAGGCCGTGAGCCACCACGGCTTTGAGGACGTGGATCCGCGGACGATGAAGCGTCGGCGGCCAACGGATTCGTTCGTGCGGCCCGTGAGCTCCTCTACATCAGCCACATCCGCGTCCACAACCCCGTCGCTTGTGCGCGGTCACGGCATGTTTGAGGACAAGGTCATGTGGGAACACGTGAACGCGAGTGCGGTCACGACGTCCAAGAACCTCGCGCTGCTCTTGAACTTTGCGCAGTGGACGCCGCTGTCCACGTACGCGCCATTTGTGGACGAGCTCGTGCACATCACGCACCGGCGGCTGCTGGAACCCTTGGCCCCCGTGAACCACCAGGTGGGCAAGATCAACTGCTTCTCGCGAGTGCTGCTGGAACAGGCCGAGTGGGCGGCCGCACCGAAAGCCGCGGCCAAGGCCCCCGTAATGCCCTACGAGCTCGAGGCCCTGCTGCGCGTTGTGGCGCAGGCCGCGCTCTGGTTCTTCTCGGAGGAGACGCGCCAGGGCTTCCGTATCTTCTTTACGCAGCACGCGGTCCACATCTTGGACAAGCACGCCTTGCGTGCGAGCTTCCTAGCGTTTGTGCGCGAGACGGAGGAGCGGCTGAACCACCACGTGTTTGCGATGACGCCGTTTAAGAGCCTCGCGAACGTGGCCGAGGAGATCATCGCGGCCGTGTACTCGTACGAGACGTTCCACGCCAAGCGGCCGCGCGTGCGCGAGATCCTCGGCAGCCATGGCTTTGCTGGCTGGAACGCGTTCGTGGCCCAGATCCGCGACGCGTACATTGCGCCCTCGCTGGGCTGCAAGCAGAGGCATGGCGGCGGTGGGGGATTTGGGTTGCCGGCCGCAACGGCCACGTTTCTACAGACTTGTGTGGCCCGCAACGCGTTTGAACACGGCTGGAATGGCGAGTGGTTGCTGGACACGGAGGAGGCCGTGTGGAAGCAGCACGACCCGTCGATCGAGGGCGCCATGTCGCTGTTTACGATCTTTGATCTTATTTCCCACATCGGCCGACTCGAGATTGGACTGGGCGTCCAGGAGCGCACGCTGCGGGTGCGGTCGGCCAACTCGGTGACCCCGGGGACGGATGCCATGAGTTTGGTCTTGGACGGCCGCGAGCGGATCTTCCGGCTCTTTCCCAATGGGATGTCGTCGTCCGTGAGTGATGGCTCGACCGGGGACTACATTGGCAGCATCCACATGGAGGGCAAAGAGCGGCTTGTGGTGTACCTGGAGCTCTTCCGCTGGGCTCTGATCGCGAATGACCGGTCCCACCACGTGCGCATGCGCATCGAGTGCTGGCGCAACCACCGTCTGTACGTGAACGGCGAGATTCTGCAGACCGTGTCGCCGTCGTCCTTCGCGGACGAGGAGCGGCCGTATCTGAGCGAAATGAAGCTGCGCGCCAAGCGCAAGGCCGTGAGCAAGGCCCACGCGAGGCAGTACCACGCGGCCGTGCCCCCGTCAGGAGCGAGTGCCACGGCGTTCCCGCCGGCCTGGAAGGCGCTCGGCAGATTCCGACTGAGCTACCACCGGCTGGGCTAGGAAGTGGAATTGCTGGGACGAACTGATACACCGAAAAAGAGTATGAATATATAGGTAGGGTGCTCTAGTGTTTATTATAGTAATCGTATGAATAAGTGGTCAGGAAATGTGATATGTGCAAGAAGAAAAGTGGATTTGGAAGCTGCCAAATGGGTGGTCAGAAAATTTGTGGTCACGAGGAGCTCTTCATCCCCACCAACCATTCATTATCTGGTCTTCTCAGCGAGTGACTCGTGTGGTGGGTTGTGAAGAATCGAGTCAGGAGCAGATCTCAATGGGGAAATTGTCGGATAACGCATTCCAATGCAGCGAGTTGGGTCAATAACCACTGGTTGATCATCATGACTCGACCACACTCCTGACTGGTGGGGGTCGTCAGAGGCGGGTGAGTATTGCTTACTGAGAGCGCCATGCGAATAAAAACTCGGAAGCCTTCCATGATATGGGCGTTCGTTTAGGCGGCACAAAACCGCTCCAACTGTGCAGATGTCCACCTCGATTTTTCCCGACAATTTCGGTGTATTCGCTTCCGAAAATTGTCAATTTTTCACACGGCCCCGGTAGTTCTTCCATACACCAAGGAACGGCGATCTCGCGGTCAAAATGACCTCAAAACGATCGCAGCTTCTCACCACTGTAGCTTCTTTTGTGCCGACGTCTTGAGCAGCAAAGGCAATCGGTCACAGGACTTTGTATTCGAGGTTTTCTTTTTCGTTGGCGCTACATAATTGCTTGAGCGCTCACTGTTGGATCTCAGACAATCGCCTTTCGCTTGTATATCGCGTCCTTGGAAGCCAGAATAAAACTGGGTTTGCGCTTCCGAACTTGGTCTTCACGAAGGCTGGAGTGCACTTCATCCTTGATGAGAAGAGAGCGCTTGCTGGTTCACACGTGTTCTGCGCGCAGCATCGAAGCTGGCGCTTTTCTTCTTCTCGTTGTGGACCGCCACGCAACCTGTTTAACTTGGTGTCCGTGTCCAGAGTTGACGAGTCCCGCCCGCATGGTTGGGGCCCCTGCGACCGAGAACGGCAGCAAATCCACTGGCAACGAGCGGCTCGTTGCTTGAGCGATGGGAATTTGCGGTCAGCGACGCCATCGGTCCACGATTCGTCTTCCTGTGCTCGTGTCGTGTCGATAAATTCCCAGCTTTGATGGTGGCATTGGCCGTCAGCTTTCGGCGATGTGCCTCACGAACACCACGGCAACTAGATAGAGTTCAATGGATTAGCTGGCTGAAGAAATCCCTTGGGCAGCGATTGACAGCAGACTGATAGCCCAGTCCAGCAAAGAAAGCCCGACAGGAGCAGCCAGGCAGTCACTGAACTGGAGCTTGGGAGCGTGTCGTCAACTCAATTCGGCGACTTGACAGATCGATCGCCGGCGCCACTGTCACGTCGGAAGTCCAGCCACACGTTCACAGCGCAGAACCACGGATACTGCACCACAAAGCACCTTTTGCTGACAACCAGGCGGTTGTTGATGTTCGTACTCAGTTGACACAGGACCTGGAGACAGCTGATGAAGAGCTCGCTGGTTGGCGCTCTTCGTCAAATGTGCGCCATGGGCAGGCAAATCCAGCAGCACAAGTGCTGGGACTGGTGCGGACCGACAACTTACGCGCTGGGCGCGGCCATCGTCAAGTGCGCATCAGATCCCTTCGACTCGCTCGTTGTCGCTTTCATCTGTTGCTTGAGCGCCAGTCGTTCGCAAAAATGGTGGCTGCCGGATTCCATTCTTGGCTTCACAAGAGGTGGACGTGTTGGCCTGCGGATTGCTATTATAGCCAACTATTAGTGGGTCGTCGTCCGCAATTCGTGTTGCTTTTGGCTACTTGCATCTCTTCACATACAGTAGCCACACAGGCGCGGCCATGAAGCCGCCGTCCATTTTGGGCGCAGTCCATCGGGCGCGCTTTAATTTTGGCTTGGAAAGCGAACAGTCCCGCGAACACACCTGCTTTGTGGTTGGATTGTAATTTACCACCTCTGTTGTGGTGGCTTTAAAACGTCAGCTCGTCGCTGAACATTTTGTGGTGAGCCTTGTGAGCTTGCGATACATGAATGCTGCTGGTGGCTAGGATAGAAAGAGAAATATATCGTGCTTCATGACGCTGAGTGAGCTCGTTGTCGCTCGCATGCTCAACGAACTCGCATGTTAGCGCTTGCAGGCGTTGAGGTTGTTTCCAGTAGGTAATTTACATTTCCAACCAACGTTGTCATTTAAAAGACTGACAGGTCACTCGACAGGGCAACATTGATTGTCACTAACCGGGGTTTGCAAGCTTTGGTACACTAAAACGGGGTAAAACCGCGCTTTCCAGCCAAATCAAATCAAGCAAACCACCATTACATCAGCCACGATGGAGCTGGTGATCGGGTGCGTGGGGAAGCCAAGTAGCGGCAAGTCGACGTTCTTCAACGCCGTGACGGATGGCAAGGCCAAGACGGGCAACTTCCCGTTCACGACCATCGAGCCGAACGAGGGCATCACGTACTACATGACGACGTGTCCGTGCGCCGCGCGCGGCAAAAGCTCCGTGTGCCAGCCGCGCTACGGCAAGTGCGAGCAGGGCGTGCGCCACGTGCCAGTCAAGCTGCTGGACGTCGCAGGGCTCATCCCGGGTGCATCTGAGGGCGCGGGGCTGGGCAACAAGTTCCTCGACGACCTGCGCCACGCGCATGTGCTCATGCACATCATCGACGTCTCGGGCCGCACGAACGAGAAGGGCGAGGAGACCGAGGGGTACGACCCGATCAACGACGCTGACTGGCTCAGCGCCGAGATCCACAGCTGGGTCTTCACGAACCTCTGGAAGCGCTGGGGCTCCATCGCGCGGCGCCACCAGGCGACCAAGAGCAGCTTGCTGAGCACGTTCGTGGGCCAGCTCTCGGGCTACGGCGCCACGCCGTCGCTCGTCGGCTCGATGCTCGACAAGATGGGCCTCAAGGACCCGTTCGAGCTCACTTCCTGGGGCGAGCAGGAGGTCCATGCACTCGTGGACGCGTTCCTGGCCATGCGCTTCCCGACGATCCTCGTGCTCAACAAGGCGGATCAGGGCGAGGACACGGACAGGAACATCGAGAAGGTGGCCGAGAAGTACGGCAGCGACCGGTGCTTCGTGTCCAGCGCCGCGGCCGAGTGCTTTTTAAAGGCGGCCGCCAAGCAGCAGTTCATCAAGTACGAGCCGGGCTCCATGTTCTACTCCACACTGGCCGATGGTGATGACGACGATGAGGCGTCCAAGGCGCTCAAGCCCGTCGACAAGAAGCTCACGAAGCGCCTCGAGCGCATCTCGGACATGGTGCTCTTCCGCTTTGGCAGCACGGGCGTGCGCGCCGCCGTGAACGCCGCCGTGGAGCTCAGCGACTCGGTGGTCGCGTACCCGGTCAAGTCGCTCAAGAACTTCTCCACGGACGCAAGCGGCAAGGGCGTGTTTGGCGACGCCGTCATGGTGCGACGCGGCACGACCGTGCGCGAGCTCGCCTTCCGCGTCTCGCAGTTCCTGGGCGCGAATTTCGCCTACGCCGAGGGCGAGGACGGCCGCCGCCTCGCCGAGGACGAGCCCATCGTGAACAACAACCTGATCGTCAAGTTCACGACCACAATCGCGCCCAGCATGCCGGCTGCTTCGTCCAGTGGTGGCAATGAGAAGAAGGCGGTCTCGCGGGTGGCCAAGCCCAAGGCCAATGACAATGACGATGAGTAGATAATAGAGACCATGGTACTAGTAAACAAAAATGAATGGCTGGGAACAGTTTGAATTCATATGTGTGTGGTGAATTGAAACAAAACTGGGATTCATCTTCTTGGCTCTCTCATTATCAACATCGTCGGAAGGAAAAAACAAATAAGTGGAATTTGGTGGTCGAGGTTATCAGAAGAGCAGGAAGAAACACTCCCACGGCTTACGAAGGGCTGTGGGGCGTACGTTCGCAGCTTCGCCCCCTATTGGCGGCCGCGGACGTCGTTGTCAGGCAGCTTTTCGCTTAACTGCACGTGGTCTTGGCGCGCGGCGGCGCGACCGACGGCAGCACGCCGCTGGACTGCGCGACGACGCCGAAGGCGCCCGTGACGAACATGCGGCCGCCGCCGAAGGCCAGCGCGCTGAGCTGCTGTGAGCTCTTGAGCACGCCGATGAGCGTGCCACTGGGTGAGAGCACGTACACGCCCTTGTGCACGGCCACGTAGATGTTGCCGTCCTCGTCGACTTTGATGCCGTCGGCGTAGCCGTCGTCGGTCGCGAGCTCTGGGTACGACGTGAAGTTGAAGAGCACGCTCGAGTTGCCTGCCGTGCCGTCGTCCTTGAGCGCAAACTGCTTCACGTACGAGTTGCCCTTGCGCGAGTTGGTCACGTACATGACGTCCTGCTTGGGCGAGAACGCAATCTTGTTGGGCCGGTCCATGAAGCAGTCCACGAGCGTCACGGGCTCCGAGCCGTTCTCGCCGTTGCGCAGCAGGTACACGCCGTTGAACGGGATCTCGCGCAGCGGGGACTTGTCAAGGATGTCGCCTTCCAGGTCCGACGACTTCGTGGCGAGGCCGAACGGACTGTCGCTGAAGTAAAGGTGGCCCTTCTGCGAGTACTCGGCGTACGACGGGCTGTTGAACTTCTTGCCGCGGTACGTGCGGATGGCGTCCACGACGCGACCCTGGCACGTCGAGCCCACGTTCTTGTACGAGAGCACGCCGAGTGAGCGGCCGCCCGTGCGCGCGACCACGATCTGGCTCGAGCCGGGGCTCACAGTCAGTCCGCCGCAGCCCTTGTAGTACACCTTGTCACAGCCCTCTGGGTGGTTCTGCAGCGAGCAGCCCGACTGGTACGCTGTGACCTTGACGACGACTTCCTTGGCCGTACACAGGTTGGCGTCGAATTCGTAGCTCGACGTCGACGTGGTCGTGTTGACCGATGGGACCTCGGTCTCGGCCGAAGCGCTCCACTTCCAGATGGCGTTGCCGCCAATGTCGCAGAAGAGCACGTCGACCTTCTTGTTCGCGGTCGTGCTGTTGGCCAGTCGACGGCCGATCGTCGTGGGTGCGCTCGTTGACTCGAGCACCGTCGGCGCCTGGTACTGGTTGGCCGCGTCCGCCGAGCTCCCGCCCTGGGACGACTGCACGATCGTCTCGATGTTCTTGGTGTTGTCGCGCAGGACGCGCACGTCGGACGCAAGCTTCTCGTCGTAGATCTGACTTAGGAACGACAGGCTGTCCGCGACCTCGTACGGGTCTGACTCGGACTTGACTGAGAGCTGCGACGAGCCCGTGGCCGTCGACGGCGTCGTAGTGGTCGTAGTGGTCGTACCCGTCGATGGTACCGTGGTCGTGCTTGGCGCCGCAGTGGTGACCGTCGTCGTGCCGTCGGCCTTGGTCACAGTGGTCGTGCCGTCTGTCTTGGTCACCGTCGTCGAGCCGTCAGCCTTCTTCGTGGTCGTCGTGCCGTCCTTGGCGGCCGTGACCACCGTGCCGTCCGAGGTCGACGTTGTCGTCGTGCCGTCCGTGCCCTTGATGACCGTGGTGCCGTCCGTCTTGGTCGAGACGCTGGATCCGTCCGCCTTGGTCGTGGACGTCGAGCCGTCCTTGGTCGTCGTCACACTCGTACCGTCCACCTTCTTCGTGGTGATCGAGCCGTCCGTCTCGGTCGTGACGGTCGTGCCGTCCGCCTGCGTCGTCGTGACCGAGCCGTCGGATTTGGTCGTCGTCGTCGTGCCGTCCGCGTTCTTGGTCGTGGACACGACCGTGGCCGAGGCCTTGGTGGCCGCGCGCTGGGCCTTAGCCTTGGCCAGAATCTTGGGGAACACCTTCTTGTAGAACGCCTCGAACTGGTTTTCGGCCGTCGAGCCCCACGTGGCCGCGAGCTCCGGGTCCACCTTCTTGTACAGGTTGAAGAGCGCCTGCGCCTGCTTGCGGAGCATGGCCTGGTCGTCGGCCTCGCCCACCATGGAGCTCAGGCGGCGCACGAAGAGCTCCTCGATCTCGTGGTTGCCCACGACCGCGGCGGTCGAGAGCTTCCCGCCCGCGGAGAGCGCGCGGCCGACGCCGTCCACGGTCGTGAGCGACAGGGGGTCCGCGATTGTCGCAGTCATCTCGCTGTTGGCGATGGCCGCCGCGCAGAGCAGCAGCCAGGACGCGAGCACTGCCTTGGCGCCTTTCATGGTCTGTCTATGAGTCTGGTACTGAAGCCTGCTTTGCTTGCCTGCTGTGTGGGACTTTTAAGAGTGAGGCCAACCAGACGGCCAGCAGAATGCGAATGAACCCAGTGACCGGGTGTTCTCGCTTAGGTGCGATTCAGTTGCTCTTCGAATTGCTGACAACACGACAGGGAGCAGAAACGAGCCAGTTTCTACGTGTTTCAACCAATCAGAGGTCGGAATCGACTGAAAATCATGGCGCGGGCACAAGGGTTGAGAGATGAAAATATAAATTGTGGCAGGCTGACTAACCTTTGCGGTTTGGAGTGAGATGAGAAGGAAAGCGCAAAGCGAGAATTGTATGGCCACTGCACTGGAATCGCTCGGCTGACGTTTCACTCATTGCTTTTCAGTATTGCTTTGCTGGCTTGAAAGCAAAAGCAAATCGAGACAGAGAGGCTGCGGTGCCAAAATGGGGGTCCATGCAGAGTCAGGTCGTCAACTGATTCATTTTCTCGTCTTGGAATTCCAAAAACGGAGCTTCGTTTTGGAAGCCAAAAGTCCCTCCTTGGCGAAATGGAATCATGTAACGTCGGAGGATATAAAATTTCACAGTGACCAAGGAAGGTGCATGGGTACATGTTGAAAAACTGATTGAGCAGCCGAAGTAGTGATCGGACAGCCACACGCTCGACGAAATTTTGTGATTTGAGACGGATGATTGAGTGGATGCGAGCCGCACACTCACGAGGCCTTTGGCACTGGTCACCTCTAAAAGTTTTGTGATTGTTGGGAACAGAAAATGATTTCTTACGTTTTCGATCAGTCGTTCATGATTCCCATCTAAAACCCTGTGCTGTCATCCAAAAAGTCTGGTTATATGCTCTTAAACACAGTATCATCCCCTGCTTTTACGGAAGATCTGACCTATCTAGCCAGGTCGTTGACCTTGACCTCCTTCTGGGCTTGTGATTAGCTAAAAAATGTGTTGCACTTGACATTTCGAATTCTTCACCACGCTTGACACCAGCATTGCGCCAGCATACGGTCCCATAAGCTGCAGGCGAAGCTTCGGTTCACAGCGGATGTGTGCTTGGTTGTGCGCCTGTTCATGTGCAAAAATGGGCGAAGGTGAAGCTTCGATTCACACGCGCGCTGTGAACCGAAGCAGCAGCTAGATGGCCGTCTGCTTTAGCAGCAGACCACTCGGTCTCGACACGAGAGCAGGCGCAGTATCTATAATATACTAGCAACAGCGAGCTCGAGCCCAGCACAGACAAAAAAAATACATATCTTGGTGGCTGTTGTACATAAAGAGCATCACAAGGCCCAGCGCTGACGGTTTGCTTTGCAGTACAGTACAGGCGCTATTCAGCGCTCAGCTGGGCCATTTCGATGCTCGCCGGTCCTTCGCGACACCGCCAGGGTCCTCAACAAGCCGCCACAGACCTGCCTTCGTGAGAGGGGCGTCTTATAAACTGAGCGTTCGTCCATTGAACCATTGAACGAAAAGCTCTCGATTCTTCTTCAAGTTGCTGTATATTCGGCCTTCTTTCTCTCTGTATCTTGTCTGTGGTAAAGAAGCAAATTATCTTCATCTATCTATTTGGCCAAGGGGGAGTGTGCATGTGAAAAATAGCGTCAGTCAATCCCAATGAGGCAGCAGAAGCCAATCAATAGAGCCTTACTGCTTTGGGGCCTTGACGACGCCCACCTGCGCGGGGCGAATGCAGCGCGAGTTGAGCATGTAGCCGGACTTCATGAGCTGGCCGATCGAACCGGCGTCCTTGGCCGCATCCTCGTACTCGAAGAGCGCGTCGTGCACGTTCGGGTCGAACTTGTCGCCGACGACGCCGATCTGGTTGATGTTGAACTCGCGGAAGACCTTCTGCAGCTGCGCGTCGGTCATCACGACGCCTTCATGCAGCGTCTTGATCGCCGGCAACGTGTGGTCCGGGTGCAGCTCCTCGATCTTGATGCTCTCGTGGGCGCGCCTGAGGTTGTCCGAGACGTCCAGCAGGCTCTTGGCGAACTTGGAGATCGCGAATTCGCGCGCGTTCTTCACGTCGATGCCCGAGATGCGGCGCACGTTCTCGGCGTCAGCGAGCGCACGCAGTAACCGGTCGTTCAGCTCCGCGTTCTTGCCCTTGAGCTCGTCGACCTCCTTCGCGAGCGCGTCCGTAGCGCTCGGCGCCGCGGCTTCGGCTTCCGGGGCAGCTTCCGCATCGGTGGCAGTGGCGGCGGCGCCTTCAGCAGGCTTCTCGCCGTTGAAGCGCGCAGACGTGGAGCTCACGAAGCGCAGGTGCTGCTGCTGCTGGCTCGCGCGGGCAAGCTGCACGGATTGGGACACAGCGCGGCGGAGCATGATGGTGATAATAACGGTGGGTGACAGCTCTTTCTCGACGCTTCTTGCGGTTTCTTGCGGTTGCGTTGATGAGCGTGAAACGAGTGGAAGCCGTAAAAAGGGGAAGCCGTAAAAAATGTTGCATTATTCAATCGCAAATTCTCTGAAATGGGAAGCCGTAAAATGTGTTCCAATATTAACAAAATCGCTTAAATCCGCAGTGTTTGTCTAAAAGTCATAAACTAATATGTGACATTTTATACATTGGACGTCCAAAATCGCCTCACGTCCGCAAATCACAAATCAAAATCGGCGATGATGATCAACTCGCTTCGCCTTCGAGGCGCTTCGCCGCTGCGCTCGTCGCGTCTCGCACAGGCGGCGCTCCATAACAGCAGCAGCAGTGTGGGGCCGTCGTTCGGCATCGCGTTTGACATTGACGGCGTGCTCATCCGGTGCGTATTCGTGTCATGCAGCAGCAGCAATAACCCTCAGCAAATGCTCCACTCAGCTGACTTGTTTAATACATTCATTCGTGCATCTCCAGCGGCGGCAAGGAGCTCCCACGCGCGCGCCGCGTACTGCAGAGCTTGCGCAAAAATAATGTGCCACACCTGTTCCTCACCAACGGCGGCGGTGCGGCTCCATACTGACAATACTGTAATGGAGAAGGTGTATTTAAACTCGTGCTCGATTGCTTTTATTACGCCAGGCTGCATGGAGGAGGATAAGGCGGCGAACCTGAGCAAAGTCCTGGATCTGCACATCGATCCCAAGCACATGGTGGTCTCGCACACACCCATGCGCGAGCTCGCCGGCATCTACGGAGGTCCGTCACCCAGTAATAATGCATCAGATGGAGCATTGCGATGACGATTTATTTCTTGTACACTGAACAGACAAGCGCGTGCTGATCATGGGCTCGCACGACGTGTACACTGTGGTGCGTCGTGTGTATTGTAGAGATTTCTGTTGTTGATTGACTGCAATACTGAATAATAAGGATGATTATAGGCCGAGCACTACGGCTTCAAGAAGGTGGTGACTGTCAAGGACTTTACGCACCACCACCCGACGCAGTACCCGTTCCACCACTACGAGCACAAGTGCGCGTTTTTGTAATATCCGCTAGGAAGCATGGCGCGGATTTCCCTATTCTAACTGAGAATTTATTATCACAACTCTAGGCAAGCGCCTTTCCACGACGAGCCCGTGGAAGCGATCATCATCCTGCACGACCCGGTGGACTGGGCGCCCGAGATCCAGGTGGCCATCGACGTTCTCATCGGAGGTATGAAATCGATCATGACTTCTGACGGGCTCTCATTATATTATTGACAAGTGAGGCTTTAATATGCTGTTTATTTGTTTTTGTGACAGGCGACCCGCCTGGCAGCGGCCGGCCGTGCGGCACGCAGACGCCGCTCTTCATAAGCAATGACGACTTTGTGTTCATGGGCGAGTACCCGTACCCGCGCTTCGCCCAGGGCGCGTTTACAAAGTGCCTCGCGCTCCTGTACAAAGAACGCACGGGCAAGGAACTTGAGATGACGCGCTACGGCAAGCCGCATAACGTCGCGTACAAGTGAGTTTTTACATCATAATTATCCTCATGATGGTCTCCTAATAGCTGCACTAAATATCACCATTTTCTACCCGCAGCTTTGCTGAGAACCTGCTGAACGAGATCGCGGGCCGTGACGCGTCCAACAGACTCACGAGCATCTACGGCATCGGCGACAACCCGCACGCCGACATCCAGGGCGCGAACAACGCCGGCGCGCACTGGTCATCCATCCTCGTGCGCACGGGCGTCTACGACGGCTCAAAGGATCCGGAGCACACGCCCGACGAGCTCTCGGACAGCGTCTTCGAGGCCGTCAAGTACATCTACAAGCGTGAAGGACTCAACGCTTCGTCGCTGTAGGAGTCATTGTCACTTTGTGCTGTGGCGATGATAGCAATCGCCTAGAGATATCATCCCGACCAGTCAGCTCCTGCACCAAAGTCTGGTTTGAAATTGGTTCATCCTTGTTAAAATTGTCATTGTACGATGCTGATTACAAGGCTTCTCTATACTCTAATAAAAAAAAAAACAATGCATTCTGTAGAGGAAATGCGCACCCGATTGACTCGCTGCGTGGGTGACCATGAATTGGTGGTCGTTTAGGCCTGACGCGCTGAATTCGCCGTGGCACCGCCATCACCACTCGGGAGCGCAGCGGTCGTGATGTTCCGCAGCCACACGCTCACTTCCTGCAGCACAGCGCGCTCTTGGGCTGCTGCCACCACCTGAAGCTCCTTTGCCGTGTGTCTGTGGTTGTCTCGATTCGACATGGACGTTGGTTGTTCTGCGTCTTCTTGAGAGCTCGCGGTCTTGTCGCCTGGAGTCCCAATGTCCTCTACACACAGCAGATCGTCTGAAACGGGTGACATGCACACGTCGCTCACCACTTCGTCTTGGGCTCCGCTGCTACGCTGGAGCTTGTCATTTAGACCACTTTCGCCATTCCTGGGCGTTGGAACCTCGTTGCGGCCACTGGAATCCACAGTCATAGCAGCGCGCAGCAACGAGCGACAGAGCGTCACCAGGGACGGCTCGCCGCCTGCACTCCCTATTCCAAAGTCCTGCGCCACGGTTTTCTCAACCGATGGCAAGGCTGCGTCTGCGGCATTCGTTGCTGCCTCCTGGATGCGGTCCATGAACAAAGGACGCGACGACACTTTCGAATACTTCCTCTTTGCGAAAGTGGTGGGCACTGGTCTGTCAGTCGTGTGAGGAAATTGGTGCACGTCGGCAGCATGGGCCCGTTTAGACGGCGTGGTGGTCGTAACTGGGCGCTGGAACATGTTTGTCCGCGGGGCAGGCGGCGCGCTTCTCGACAGGAGCTCCAGCGCTGCAGATGGGTTTGTGGAGCGCGTGGGCGTGTATCCATGTTGCTGATGAAGCTGATGCTGTTGCTGCGGTGGCGAGTCGAAGGACGCCTTCCGATACGCGCGCTTCGTGGCGGTCGCGCCGCTGTTCTTCGTTCGCTGCGGTGTGTGGTCGAGACTGCTATTCCTGGTATTGTGACTGCCGTCCTCTGGCGTCTTGAACACGAGCATCTTCTTCGCCGAGACAAACGTCTCCGTATTGCGGCATTGCTGTTGAGATCACAGCCACGGGTTTCGGATGAGTACTCATTGAGCTATGACATTGCAGAGCTGAAGAGATGATATGGACTTACATGGCACGCACAGCGCGAGGTGCAAGGCACGCCGGCCTGGTGGCACTCGCAGTAGTTCTTCATGCAGCCGCTCTTGCGGCAGTTGCAGCCGCGCAGGTGCTGGCTCGAGCCACTGGCGACCTTCGGCTGGAATGCGAGCGGGTTGCGCTCCAAGATGGCAGCGACCGCACGATCGCGCTCCGATTGGTTGTCCTACAACCAGTAACAAGAAAGCTCATGTGAGCTGCTGGAATTCACATTGTCACATATAGCAACTCTGTTGGAGAGCGACGTACCGGTCGGTTCTTGCAGCCTTCGCAGTTGCATCGCGAGTCGCACATGCGCTGCGCGGCGAGGCACTCGCAGTACAGTTTCAGACAATTGGACTTCTTGCAGCTGCAGCCTTTCGTCTTCTCTTGCTGCTTGTGGTCAAGTGATAGTAAGCTTCAATCAGAACACGGTAGTGTCCATACCAAGTCTCTGTAGCGAAAGATACATCTCGTACCTGCAGTGGCTGGCAGCCCTTGCACGTGCAGCTCGCGTCGCAGCTGCCAAAGCGCAGGAGACACGGACACTCGCTCGTGCAGATGCCGCTGCGACAGGAACACGCCTCTCGAGGCGCGTGGCTATGCGTGTGGCCCGCGTGGTCTGCCGTCCCTCTTGCTGGGGCTAGTGCAGCTGGCGGCTGCGTTATTGTTGCCTGAGTTGCGAGACCGCCACCTGCTGTCAAGAGCATTGCAGATGCTGCCACTGGCGTGTTACGAAAGTGCTCGAGCTTCTTGGCGACTGTCGCGGGGGACCGGAACGCCTTCTGCGTGCGCTTCTCGATCGCTTGGATCGCGTGGGCGATCTCCAGACGATTGTGCTGCATATACAACAGTAGTTGTATGACGAGTGAGCATGGCGCATTCAAGGATGAGTACAACTATCGAGGCGGCCACTGCGCGCACCTCCTTGTTCTTGCAGCCCATGCACTGGCACCGCTCGCCGCAGCGCATGTTGGCGGCAAAGCACTCGCAGTAGAGCTTCAGGCAGCCCGACTTTTTGCAGTTGCAGCCGCGCTTCCTCGCTCCCGTAGCAGCCGCAGCTGACAGAGAAGCCGGTGGCGTCGCTGGAGAGGGTGACTGGTGCGCGGCTGGCGGCTGCTGGTCGATCGGCGCAATATACGGCCGTGTAGGCTTCATATCTCCGTTTATTTTGTCGTGTGGTCCCTATCAAGCATGCATACAATACGTCAGTGTGGCGAATAAGATCGTCGTAACCGTGTCCACTCAATCAAAACTCACGCTCATGATGTTGCAAGTGTCGTGTCGTCGAGTCGATCACGAGTTTGGGGATCACAACTATCTATACCAAACGTCTGCTGCAATAGTCCTCTACCAGCGCTCTCTTGTTGTCGCTGCTGCTCTTCGATTGCCTTGCTTGGAGCTCTTCCCTTCTTGCCAATTGAAGTTTGCTGTTGTTGTTGTGTGGAGATAGATGCTCACGCGCGACCCATGCAGCTTCCAATGCGCTTCTTGATGATGCACTACGCTTGCACTCTTACGATGTGTGCCTATGAACAGAAGGGCCTCTCTCTCGCTCTAATGGACACTCACCACGCTGTTCCTTCCTTCCGTCGAACCACTTGCTCGATCACGCGGTCGATTTTGTATTAAGATTTAAACCTTTGAACATTTTTTTGAATTTTGATGCAAAAGCAACAAAAAATGAGACAAATGCAAGAAAATAGTGACGAGATCACGGCACAGTCACTCAAATGGGGATTGACCAACAAAGCGCGTAAACTATCAATGGGAAATGAACGATACCATGCTGATAATGCAACAAGACAAGAAGACAGACACGTGGGGTTTAGCTTGCACCATTGCAAGTCCGCAAGCGCGGAGAGCGTCGTGTTGAGAACGTTGTTAGCTTCTTCTACAGCTAGATTAGCAGCAGAATGAGCCTAGTAGACAGCGCTACCTACGAAGACCTACTTGCTCGCAAGGAAGGCCTTGTACGAGTCAGCCTTGGCGAACGAGAACGAGTCGAGCTCGACGGCGACAGCCACAAGGGTCTTGAAGGCGTTGGCGACCGAGTGCGGGATCGACGCGAGCGTTGGGAAACCAATCTCGAGCGACACGGCGGCCACGTTGCGGAGACCCGCGACGAACTTGGCCGCGAGGTCCTCCTCGGTCAGGTCCAAGACGGCAGGGTCGAAGAGCGAGCCGTTGTCGTACACGCTCAAGATCACGAGACCGTACGTGAACGGCTTGATGTTGAGCTTCTGGAGCAGAGCAGCCTCGGAGTTACCGACCTTGTCGCCCTTCTTGGTCAGCAGCACCTCGTTGATGATCTCGATCTGACCCTTGACAATCTTGGTTCCGATCTGGAGCGCCTGGAAGAACGCGGTCTGACCTGGGTCAGCGCCCGTTGGGCCTGGTGGCACGATCACATCGATCGGCGCGATGGAGCCGACACGGGCAGGCGCTGGCACCTTGTTGGTGTCGATCACTTCACGGATCTGCGACAGGTCTTCGTTGGTGAAGACGAAGCCAACGTTGCCCTTGAGGAGCGGGATGACCTGCTCGAGCGGGTGGCCCGGGTTCTTCTTGACGTAGTTGTTGAACACCTTGCGGATGAGAGTGTTCTTGCCCATCAAGAGCTCGGCGCGGCCGCGGACAGCGATACGGATCTGCTGGATCTGGTTCGAGCCGACGTTGTCGACACCGACCAGGAAGATCTTGGTGTAGGTGTCGAGCAAGCCCTCGAGCTTGACGAAGTAGTCCTGCTTACGTTCCTGCGTGAGACCCATGGTGCAATTGTTGTTCTGACGCAGTCACTTTAACCACTCGGAAGAATGTGGAGACTTGCGCTTGGAAATCGAGAATGCCGCCTCATTTTGGCTTTCGGACTGTGCGGCCGCAACGCAAGCGCCCCGCTTCCACCAATCCGTCGCTCTTCGCTCGACCGCGACTTATGTCTGCCACACTTGTACGCGTGTCAAACAATTCCGCATATGTGCATTTTGTAGGCGCCTGAAAACCTATCTAATAGCCTATGTATGGCACATTATACCTGGCCGGTCCGGTTCAATTGCGCTTTGAAATGGGACCGGACCGCATCCTGGGGCGGTACAAAAGGCCCCCAGTTGAAGAAAACGGCCACGAGGAGCTCATTTCTCCCCATCGGCTCGCGCGTGAAGGAGAAAGCCAATCATGCCGGACGCCCTGGTCACGCGCGTGGTCGACTACGTGCACAACGTGCTGCATTCGGAGCACGCGAATGAGTTCATGCTACAGGTGCACGCGCTCTTCGAGAAGCTGGGCGTGCCCAAGCCGTACCCGGACGCCGAGCGCCTCGCGATCGCCATGGCCACGGGCATCTTCACGCTGCTGGCGTACTTTGTGCTCTTCGGCAAGCGCCACCGCCGCAGACGAAAGATCCTGCAGGAGGAGCTTGACCGCGCCTACGAGAAAGTGCAGGAGCTCCAGGAGAAGCTCACCGAGGTGCGTCCGCAATTGCAATGCGACATGATAACGCATGTTTGATTGTGTGCTCATGTTAATATTAATTACGGTGTATTTAGATGGAGGAAGAAGAACCCGGCCAGCCGAAGGAGCAGATCCGCATCTGGATGGATGGCGCGTTCGACATGATGCATTATGGCCACATGAACGCGTTCCGCCAGGCGCGCGCGCTCGGCACGTTCCTGGTCGTCGGCGTCAACGACGATGAATCGATCACTGCGTGCAAGGGCGCGCCTCCCGTTCTCAACAACGGTACGCTGGCATGCTGCTGCCGTTGTGTGTTGGCTGCACTGTCAGCTTGGTTACTCACATTGTTTCTTGCTTTGTTTGGAAACAGAGGAACGCATTGCTTCGGTCGAGGGTTGCAAGTTCGTCGACGTCGTGGAGCCGCACTGCCCATACATTATGAACGAGGAGTACTTGAAGCGCATGATCAAGAAGGTGCGTCTCTGCTTGATACAGTGGTAGCCAGGCGACAGATGTAGCCATGTGTGTCTCACATGTTTGTGTCTTGCTTTGCTTTGCTATCTTGCTTGCAGCACAAAATCGACTTTGTCGTGCACGGTGACGATCCGTGCATTGTCGATGGGAAGGACGTGTACGAGTCGGCGCAGAAGCTCGGCAAGTACCGTACGATCCCGCGTACCGAGGGCGTGTCGACGAGCGACATCCTGGGTCGCATGCTCGTCATGCACAAGAACCACCACACGCACGAGGAGTACGGCAACGGGCAGCTGTCGTCCAAGATGAAGGCGAAGAACAACAAGGGTCCGTACGAGCGTCCGTCCAAGTTTTTGACGACGAACCGCATGCTGCGTCTCTTTTCGGCGGGCAATCACGAGCCAAAGAAGGCGGACAAGGTCGTGTACATTGATGGCGCGTTCGACATGTTCCACGCGGGCCACGTAGAGATCCTCAAGCTCGCGAAAGCGCAGGGCTCGTACCTGATTGTCGGTGTGCACAACGACGCGGTCGTGAACGCGCACCGCGGGCTGAACTACCCGATCATGAACCTGCACGAGCGCGTGCTGAGCGTGCTCGGCTGCCGGTTTGTGGACGACGTGCTCATCGACGCGCCATGGAAGGTCACGGACGACATGATCTCATCGCTCAACATCTCGACCGTCGTGCACGGCAGCCACCGCGACGAGACTCACCTCGCGGGCTTCTCGCTTGAGGACCACTACAAGGCCGCGCGCAACGCCGGCATCTTCAAGCTCATCCAGAGCCCGAGCAAACTCGACGTGAACGACATTGTCACGCGCATCAACGACAACCGCGAGCGCTTTGAGAAGAAGTTTGTGAGCAAGATGAAGGCCGAAGAGGAGTACTACACGGACCGGTACGCGAAGAAATAGAGCGCCGTCGTGCGCGCAGCACAGCAGAGAGGGAGGGGACGGGGGCAGACGACGGCAAGTGAGTCTAGAAAATGACAGCAGGCGTCGGCGCTGCACGCCCTACTGTAAATGCTTGAATGCTTGTAGTTAGTTGTGCGGCGGGCGTGTGCGTTTGTTGTCGTGGCTGTCTGATTTATAGGAACCTGTTGCCACTCAACTGCAACGCACAGTTGCACTTGCAGATGCGCCACGTGTTGCCATCGCCTCATGACAAAGCTGCGTTCCGCTGATGGCATCACGGGAAGAAGAGCGCGAGTGCTTGCGTCACCGCGTCATGCTCGCGTTTCAAAGATCTCTTCATGCCACACGTCGGAATCCGCGCCTCTTCAGCTTGTCCCGAATTTAGCTCGGCTTCCAAAAATCAAGACAAAACGTCCCGAAGATTGAAATCCTGGGCTTCTAATAAAGCGAACGAGGGTTCTGCGATGGTTCAACCTCAGAAAAGCGCTTATAGAAGGAAGGATGGCTGCGCGTAAGAACGGTTCTTCCAGCGTCGCTCTCGTGACGCCACTCGTAGTCGTCTAACGAGCCCTTCGTTGGCTTGGTTGTTGCCCCCCATCCCATCATGCGCACAGGTGTTCCAGCTGCGCTCCTGCGCTCTGCCGCTAGTATTCGCAATGCCCCGTGCCAGCCGAAGCGCATTTCGCAACTGCGTTTCCTCTCGACACGCGAAACCGCTCCCGTCGCTTGTGCTTCAGTAAGCACTCGCACTTCCGTTGTTGCCCACGCTCGAGCGATAGCACTGCTCTCGCTCGCCACACTCGTCTCTGGATCGATCGCGCTCACTGCCCCGCTCAAGAGAATGGAATCCGCCGACGCCGTCAAAGCCGAGGAGCTCTACAACAACAACGCGTATGACCGCCGCATGCTGCTCGCCGATCTGCGCGCCATGCACGCTGGTAAGAGAACTTGTGGCTGCAGCCATCCTAGGTCGAAGCCATGCTGTACAGGCAATTGCTAACTTTGTTTGTGCATTGCTGGTGCCACAATAGCGAACCCGCAAGACGTGGGCGTGATCTGGCGCCTCGCACGCGCGGCGTATGACGTGTCGAACCTTAAGAGTACGCCGGCGGAAGAGAAGAAGGAGCTGACGTACTACGCGAAGGGCGTGATCCAGAAGGCCATCGACCTCACGCAGGATGTCGCGCGCGTGCACAACTGGTACGGCATCATTCTGTCGTCCATCGGCGACTACGAAGGCTCCAAGGTCTCGATCGCCAACTCGTACACGATCAAGGGTCACTGGGAGAAGTCCGTCGAGCTGGACCCGACGAACGCCACGACGTACCATCTCCTCGGCCGCTGGTGCATCTCGATCTCGGACCTCTCGTGGCTCGAGCGCAAGGCCGCCGCCGTGCTCTTCGGCTCGCCACCAGAGTCGTCCTACGACGAAGCGCTGGGCTTCCTCATGAAGTCGGAGAACCTCGCGCCGGGCTCGTGGAAGAAGAACACACTGCTCATCGCGCAGGTGTACTACAAGAAGAAGGACTGGGCCGCGTCCAAGGAGTGGACCGAGAAGGCGCTCGCGGTGCCGGTCAAGACCGAAGAGGACGAGATCATCCAGGAAGAAGCCGCCGCGCTCCTCAAGAAGTTTTAAGCGGGAGTAGTGACGCATTATGAAGAGCTACTGTATAACCAGTCACATAAGGATGAAGAGATACACAATCCCCCTGCTGAGTTATACACACCATTCATTCATTCATGTTCGTAGCAACAGGCGGCCGGCTAATCTTGATTGCGCTTGAGCTTCGTCAGACTGACAGTTGTTGAGTTTCGTTCTCTCTCTCTACCGCAGTCTGTGTAGACACTTGCTAGTGCTGCGGCAGCTGCTTAAGGATACGAAGCGAGAATGTGACCAGCAGCGCCACCTTTGCGACTTCGGCGAGGATGTAGGCCACGTGGTAGACTGGCGACGGCTTCGAGCTGGTCTTCACGTTCTTGCGGATCTCGCTGAAGACCATCTTCTGCTGGAACGTCAGGCTGTCGTCTGGCTGCGCCTTGAGCCCATCGTAGAGCAGAAACTCGCCCGCGAGCTCCAGCTTTGGGAACAGCAGCGCGAACTGCGTGCCCAGCACGATCGTGAGCACGACCAGCACGATGGAGACATCGAGCGGCGAGAACTGCGAGCCGCCCACGAGCTGCACGACCCACAGGCCGCCGCAGAGCGCGAGTTCGACTGCGTTCAGCGCTGCGAAGACCGTTCGGCCCACGTCGAAGCCTAGGTGACGCGGCAGGAACGGCGCCTTGAACTTGACCCACGCCTCGAGGAACGAAATGCCCAGCACGAAACCCAGCCAGAGCAGCGACAGGAACGCGCTCGCGGCGTCCTTCGGCAGCGAATTGGTGCGCGCGAGCAGCGCAAACGCGACACCGACAGCGCTGTACACGCCGCCCAGCGCCAGCAGTTCTCTCGTCACCATCGTCCTCATTTCCGATTTCTTCTTGGCTCACTCGCTGGTTCAACAATGCAAAATGAGATACGGATCACGAGCAGCTCCCTCTCAAAAGCAATCAATGACATGCATTCTCAAACAGACCGCTCTCCAAGCACCAAACTTCAACTCTGTCAAGACCATATTCACATTTTCACTGGTGCTCGGCTTCTTGAGGGTCGAGACGGCTGGTTATTATTATACATACTTATGAACATGGCGCTCGCTCGCTCATCGAGAGTGCAAGTTCTTGGACTCACGAAGGCGACGAATCACAATCAGCGAGTGGATTTGCTCAGCAAAAATGCATCGAGACTGCAGAACTTTTCCTCCAGTACCTTGGCGCTCTACATTACAACACCAAAAACAGCATTAGACACTTGTGAGCAAACAGCAAGCAAGAGAGCAGCTGCAAGTTCCATACCTCGATTGCCTTGTTCATGTGTCCGTTCGACGGCAGAAGAAGCTGGTACCAGAATGAAAGATCGACCCCCTCAATGTTGTTGTCGCTGTCGAGTCGCGGCTCCAGAACGTAGCAGATTGTCGCAACCGGGTCCTCAAACTTCTTCCACTGTGGGGTTGACGCTCCCCTAGAATCAGTCGACGATGGCCGTGAGACTTCAACCTGCGCTCTGTCGTTGATGATATTCTGCTGAGCCGAAGTCGTTTTCCATAGAATGGTGTAGCTGGATTCCCCGCCAGAACCTGGCTGCTTCCGCTCTTGATAGATTCGCCGCACGACGCAGTTGAAGTACGCTTCGGTGGTCTTGACTTCTTCAATTCGGTTCCCATCGCTCGAAAAGGTGATGAACGGGATCTGACGATTCCAGAAGCACACGTCCTCGTTGCTCGAGAGCGTATCCAGCACAATCATCTCCTCCTTGGCAGCGCTCCAAATCCTCCACTGCGACGGATCCTGGATGAAGAGCAGCATCGAGTCAATATCCGTAGACTTTAGCTTCAACGCGCCACGCATTTGCGCAATCTGGGTTGGGAAATCGTCTCCGACACGTGGCTCCGCACGCTTCAAGGCCGATGCTGGCGAAATGAAGACCTCGCAGCTTTCATGCTGATAAATCCTGATCCACTCGATCTCAGTTGCTGGAAGCAGAAGTGCCTTGGTGCCGACTCTGGCTCTCGCTGCAGTTGATCCACTTATATTCAGTGTTGGCGCATCGTCTGCGCTCTGAAGAGTGCCGGATTTTGTGAATCGAGCCGCCTGATCGACCTCTCGCTTTGTGAAGCCTGGGATCGACACTGTCGCGTACGTTGAGAGAAGAGAAAGCGCAAACTCCGCGAAGGCCTGCTCGTCGACCGAGTTAATTTCGCACAGTTTTCCGAGAGCTGCTGTCTTCGAGTCGCTCTGGGTTTCCTTGAGCTTGTTGTCGCTAAGAGAAGATGTGACGGTACACTTGGAGCCCAAGTCGATCGGCAAAGCTGCACGAAAAGCGTGCGCGTAGTGCTGGAATCCGGGCGTGTTTCCTGCAACAATCACCTTCGCCAGACGCCCTGGGTAGAACTGGTGGGTTTTGATCAGCACGTTGCGCATCACTCGAATGCTGCGACCAAAGATGGACCAGTACGCCCATCCGGTGCAATCCAGGATCATGACCAGCTCGCTGTGCGCCACGCCGTTGATAAAGTCGTTGTAGCTCCAGATGAACTCCCACAAGTACAAGAAGTAGCGCTCCACCGCAAACGGAGACAGGTTGTGGTGCGCCAGACTCTTCCAGTCCACCGCGTTCACAGACACCAGCAAGACGCGACGCCCCTGCTCGTCGCGACCCAGAAATCGGTTCGGGAAGAATTTCTTGATCGCAAAGTACGGGAATTGAGGTCGTCCGAGAATCGTCTCCAGCGCATTCTCGAGTCGAAATCGGTATACCTCGTCCTGCCGGTTTTGGTCGCTCGGTCGGTTCTCCAGATCCCAGTCTGGTGGCAGCGCAAGCGACGATCTTCTGTTGTCTTCAATGTCATCACGCTGCTCTTGTCTCGTCTCCGGCTGCATTTCCAGCGATAACAGCGTCAGAAACCACTGGAGCTTGGCTTCTTTCAACCGTTTCCGGTACCAAACGGCAAAGCATTGCCAGAGCACTGGGGCAAAGACAACCACCGCCAGCACCTCGAAACAAACCACACCAAAGTGCTTGTGGTATCCAGAGAACGCCTGCATGTGCCAGATTTCTGGAAGTTGAAACGCTGTCGAGTCGTGGCATCTTGGGCCCACGATATACAGCGGGGCAAGTCCGCAGACCAGGAGTGCGCCTGCAAACTTGAGCTTCATGCTTAGAATGCCCCATTTCAGTTTGAGGTCAATTCTTCGATCCAGCTGAAGCTCGGCTCGATACCGTAGCCGCACCAAGAAGCGAGGCTCTTGTTGGTTGGCTGAGAATGTGCTGTTCCGGGAAGATCCGTCATAGTCCAGCTCTGCTACCGATGACTCGCGATCTGTGATGGAATCGACCTGCGCAGCTGTATAAAGCGTTGACGAAGACGATGACAGCAACGCGCTTGAGATGTCTTCCAGTGAGAGCGTGAACTTGCTCCCATTGCTCAACTTTACCGTGACAAAACTGTCGGCGTGCAATTCACCAAGCGGCAGCTTCTCGCTCCACTGCGGCTGAGGTACATCAACTCGAGGACGGTGGCAGAAGGTTGGTTTGCTTGACGAAATGACCTCAATGTTCTCGACTCGTGGACAGTTTGGCGACTCGTACCGATCGCTTGATCTCCAGAACGTCGTGAACGAGTGCTCCGCGTGAATCCACTGCGGACTCTCGATCGCGTACGAGAGGATCGACGCCCACTTGGCACACGACACGGCGTCCTCCGAGTGCATCGACAGCGTCTTGCCGCTGGTCAATTCGATATCCAGCTCGTGCGGGCGCGCAAATTTCTCGTAGCGCACGCGTCGACAGTCCTTAATCAGCAAATCCCCACGCGACTTGGCATTCCTGCTGTTCTCGATCGTGACGTTCGCCCCAAAGCGATGCAGCGCGACTTGAGTGAGCACGAAGAAGCGCTTCTTCCAGATGCGCGTGTGGTCTGTGCGGCGATGCAGCATTCCGAAGTGCAGCACGCCGACAAATTCGCCCGTGGCCGTCCGATCCGCCATGTGGAGTCTCGACTTTGCTGTGACATATTCAGTACTGCCAAGCAGCGGGTTCACGTCGATCGGCAGCTGATCATTGCCCGATGTGACAACAATTTCGCACGTGAGAAAGTCGGGCTCTGAGTCATCACTTGACTTGCTGGACGTGTCGGAGAAGAACTTGTGCTGCATGACGTAGCCGCCGGGGAACGCCTTCTTGCGCAAGAAGATCAGCCCTGGGATGCACACGCGGTCGCCGCCACACATCTCGACCTCGGACGCCAGGGACGACGACCAGCGTATCCCTAGTTTCTTGTGGATCTGGTACTGCGGGTTGTCCTTGGACGCTGACGACAGCGTTGTCTTGCACTGTTTCAGCAACCGTTTGGGACACGCCACCTCCTCACGCTCGCCACGCTTGAACACGATCACGAGCGCTTCGCCGTGACCGTCTGCAGAGAGATGGCCCACGTGCGGGAAGCGCGTCGCAATGCCCAGGATACGGCCAAACTGGTCGACGAGCTCAATCGGGTCGCTGTAGCACACGGGCTGGCCGTGCTCCTTTTCGAATCCTTCGGCGGGGATGACCGTGAACACCGCTGTCGTCAGTTCCGAGTGGCCTCTCAGCACCACCGGCGGCATCACGACAAGCGCTGGTGCCTTGCCCAGCAGTGACGACGACGACGCCAGCGTCCTTGCGCTGTTTGGCGCGCCGTTTGGCTCGTAAATCGATAAAAGCTGCTCTGGCGCGGCATTCTCGTTCGCGTTCTCGTCATCACCACTCGGGACGCAGCGCAGCATCAGCCGCGTCGTGAAGTACCGCACGACGCTCGTCTCGTGCACGGCGCTCGGGTCCACTGCGTCGTCGTCGGGATCTTCGACGGTGTCGTAGTTGCCGCTGTCGTCGAGCGGAGCGGAGAGCGAGGACCGCCGCGGCGTCCCGAACATCGAGAGGCTAGAGCGCATGGTCGTCTATTGGGATATGTGGCCGCTTCTGGCTTGATCGTGGAGGTGGGCGGCGTCCTCGGTTGACGATGACTGGCTCGTGGTGATTATATGCCCCAAGCGACAGAACACGATAGTGGCGAACAGACGCAAAACTTCAACAAACCTCTCTATATTGATATTGGTTATGGACCAAATTTGCATCAAATATGAAAGTCTGATCAACTTGAGAGTGAAATATAGCATTTCTGCGGTCAAGAAGATCACCGTTTACTTACGAATATCAAACAGCACAGGTATCATATCACAAAGGTTTTGCTACATGATCTGATTGTTTATGCTTCGCTGTGGTTGATTACGACCCGAAAGCTCGCAGTCCGTTCACTGGTGGGAACAGCTATTGAAGGTTGAGGCAGTAAACGCCGTGGTTGGGTTGACTGGACCACCTCTCTCGTTGTTTCTGCTGCTCGAAAGCAAGCACTGCTGACTGGTGGGTTCTGCTGCAAGTTGCCAAGTGGTGCTGGGTGGCGGTTAACGAGTTGAGCTGGGGCCCCGGAAAATCCTGTTACCGAATCACTCGGTTTATAGCGGACATGTAGGAGCAAAACATATGTTAAAATAACAGTGGGGCCAAAAGGTCTGGGCCAATCAGTAGCAAGAAAAGTTACCCTAAATCACGTTTGTACGTATTTGATTGGGTAAAATCCTTCTTGTCCGTTACAAGAAGCTGTCCGCTAT
>JAASFY010000154.1:0-35888 GCA_023334035.1 Globisporangium okanoganense | reverse complement strand
GCCAAAAGAAAGTGACCCAGCAGCCATTCTGAAACGCTGCAATGATAAAAAAAATCCGTCCAGTTAAAAAGCACCCATATATTATTAATACTCCTGCCAGTCAAGTCAGACAGCGACTGAGCACCACGAAGAGAGCTCCTCACTCACTCAGTTCACCGCTCATTTCGATATTTGACTCAGCCCACACAGCTCAAGGCAAAAGGCCATACAAGCAGCGTCTGAATAATATCCGCTCGCGTTCCAGACCAAGCCATCCCACCCACCCACCACTCTTCAGCCAACCAACAGTTTAGAGTTCGTAACCCACGCGTGGCTCCAGAGAAACAGCAAATGATGGCCAGCACGAACCCGTTCACCCAGCTGATCTTCGCCAGCCAAGGTGAGTTTTACGATTCTTTTTTTAATATGGCGTGAATGTGGCAAGTGGCAAGAATGGGGGTGGGTGGGTTCCGCCACCCATACTTGCCATCGTGTGGCTCCTGATTTATTTATTGGCTCGATCTATTTGCTACCAAAATTCTGATACTAACGCCAATCTCTCAATGTGTGCAGGCACTACTTGGACGCCGTCGTCGTCGAGCAACTCGCCGTCCCAGTCCGCAGCGATGTCCCTGGCCATGGCACTCACGGGCTGCAAGCGCTCGTCGCCATCCAACAATACCACCAGGACCCCAAGCCACTCGTCACCAGTCAACGCCTCAGTAACGACTCGACCCGGGGCTCGCCGCTGCGGGTTCCCCGAGTGCGCCAAGACGGCCAAGCCCGGCGGCTTTTGCATCTCGCACGGCGGCGGCAAGAAGTGCTCGGTCGACAGCTGCTCGACGAGCGTCGTGAGCCGGGGCTTCTGCGTCGCCCACGGAGGCGGCAAGCGCTGTCAGCGCGAGGCCTGCACCAAGAGCGCGCAGACCGGCGGCTTCTGCTGGATCCACGGCGGTGGCAAGAAGTGCGGCTTTGAAGGCTGCATCAAGCGCGCGCAGAGTGGCGGCGCGTGCATCTCGCACGGCGGCGGCAAGCGCTGCAGGATCGAAGAGTGCAACAAGGTCGTGCAGTACGACGGCCTCTGCGTCGGCCACGGCGGCTACCGCAAGTGTCTCTCGATCAACTGCAGCAAGAAGGCGCTCGCGAACAGCTACTGCCAGAGTCATGGTGGCAATTCCCAGTGTAGTGTGGACATTTGCATCCGCAAGGCGGTGAAAGGAGGGCTCTGTAGTGGCCACAAGGGCTCGGTCATCACGCCCGTGCAGAACAACCCCATGGTCTTGGTGGGTGCATACCCACCCCACCGGTGCATTGAGCCCAGCAAGGACAAGCAGCAGCCCAGCTCCTATCGTCCACAAAGCCAGCGGTATCACGGCGCATCACCACTAGTCAAGGCTCTCCTGTCATATCAAGCCTGGCAGTTAAAGCCCCAGCGAACTCTTGAGGGGCTCCCAGGGTACGCGTTCGCCAAGGACCGACCGAGTCTGCACATGGAGCCGCACCACCATAGCTACGACGAGTCTGGGCATGTAGGCTGTGGTGGTGGTCTAGGCAGTGGCCGAAGCTTCAGTGGGGCTTCACCACCGGTGGCGATGCTGCCTGCGATCCGTACCTACTCGCCACTGCCGACGTTCGGCGACCTCAAGAGCCGTCCATCGCTGCACCTCGGCAAGCGGAGCTCTCCGATCGCCATTGGCTCCCCTCAGCCGATCAAGCGGCTGGCGTCTCTGGCCAACATCGCCAAGCTCTCACGACCACTCACGCCTCTTGTTGGCACTGCAGGGCTCTCGCCGCTGCTGGTGACGCGCCATCGCCTGCGCCTGAGCAATTTCAGTCACGACGAGGTGGTGGTGGCGAACAGCAGCACTGGCAGCTGGCTCATGCGACCGTGTCAAGTGAGCAACTGCGAGCGCTTCGCCAAGGCCAACAACCACTGTCTCTTGCATCACAGCCAGAGTTCCCAGGTCTTCCAGGCTTCCAGTGGGAGTCGAGGCCAGGGAGTACGAGAGGGAGAGCTCTTGAAAAGGTAGGTAGGTAGGTTTATAGTACTGTATTAGGTGAAACATTTTGTATCAAGAGGAGGCGGCGGCTCACAGCCACACATTTTTTCAGTATTAATTTTACTAAGCCACCAATTTAATGATGAACAAATTCATTGGCTTCACGAAGGTGTCGAACGTATGAAGGTGGCAAACGTGAGCAAGCTCAACGAGCAGATCTCAATTACAAGATAGAAATTAGGTGTCGAAAGCAAAATATTTCACAGTTGAGCAACATGATATCTCACGCTTTCTCTCACCTCATCAGGACTTTTGCATAATGAGCATCTCGTCGCCAAAAAAACTGACAATCTCATACACTCACATGCGCTCTTAAGTTTGAATTATAATAGTTTTGCATCTCTTGAAAATCAAGGAGCTCCTCGAGCAAAATATAAAAATATAAAGATGAAATGGGAGGTGGTGGGTCAGTCTGGTTATCTGGACGGACTTGTAACAAGGTATATATGTCCCGACCATATCAGCAACTGATGCTGTTTGAAACCTTCATCATTTGGGATAAGAACTTTAGAAGAATTTATCCCACACCTGCTCTTCCATTGTCACTACATGCGCCACTAATTACCTCCAACATGGCCCACGCGAGCTATCTGCACAATTGTACAAAAAAGGATACACATCCTGTATGCAAAAGCTCAGGTCAAGGAAACCCTAACCATTCGACAATTATTCATAAACGGACACTTTGTCCCCAAAACAGCTCTCAGGTTCCATACTAAATTAAAGTTTAATTTCGAGCATACAACAACCACTACGAAATCTGTCAAGGTCAAACCACCGACGGAAGACCTACTCAGCAGCTCAAACTAAAATAATGACCGTCTGGAGATGGTGCATTTTGGCATCGTGTTGGTAGTGATGCCAGTCGAGTACAGAGCGTGCTTCTCCACAACAGCATTTGCATTTGTTGGCAGAGCAGATGCCTGTAGCTAAAAAATGCTATACAAAACGTCATTGGACCCCTGGTCGACTATTGATGCTGGGTGTTGGTGCTGGAGTGTGCTTATGTGTAACAAAATGAGTCCAATGTGACGCAATAGTCGCTGGTGATGAGTAGTAAAAGACACTTAACAATGATGGCAACATACTGACTTGGTTTTTGTATGGGCTAGTCGGGAGACTCCAAATCGCTCAACAGTACCCATAAGGCATTTATGCATAACGAGTTATTGCATAAGGGTAAGTTCTACTGTATTTGACTCCAGACCTTAAACGCAATATCAGTCCCAATCAATTGATGCATTCGTTTTACCATTGCTTCTCTATTCATTGTGTGTTGGTATTAGCTTCGCCGCGATATTGCCAGCGACACAACAGAAATGTACTAGCATCGTGGCATCTCTCTAAAGTTGCTGCTCCTTCTCCAGGACTTGGATGTGGTACTCTTGGAGCTGCTCCTTGAGCACCGGCCCCGGCGCACTCGTCATGAGCTCGTTGCCCGTGGACGACTTTGGAAACGCGATCACGTCCCGCAGGCTCGGCGCGCCGCAGAGGATCGCGACCAGGCGGTCGAGGCCCAATGCGATGCCACCGTGCGGTGGGGCTCCATGGCCCAGCGCCTGCAGCAAGTGCTCAAAGCTCTGGCGCTGCAGCTGCGGCAGCTCCAGCACGTCTTCAAAGACGGCCTGCTGCAGTTTCGCCTGGTGGATTCGGATCGAGCCGCCGCCGAGCTCCCAGCCGTTGCAGACAATGTCGTAGTGCTGCGCTGTGAGGCTCAGGAGCCGCTCGACGGTCTCGGGGTCCTCAAGGAGGCACTTCTTGTCCTCGCCGCCTTCCTCGAGCTCCTTCAAAATCTCGGCGAGGATCTTGGCGTCCTCGACTTTTGGAGCCGTGAACGGGTGGTGCGTCGCCGAGAGCACGGCCTTGTCGTTCGCATTGACGTTTTCTTCGTCGTCGGTGCGCTCGAACATGGGGAAGTTGATGACCCAGAGGTGGTGGAAGTTGGCTGGGTCGAGCTCGTTCTGGAGCATGCCCTTGGCGTAAAGCAACTGCGAGCAGTGCGTGCGCATGCGACCGAGGAGCGTCGTCACGGTGCTGTACTCGCCCACTGAGAAGAGCAGCACGTCGCCCTCTTCGGCGTCCAAACGCACATTGAGCTGCTCGATCTCAGATTCCGACAGCTTCTTAGCAAACGACGACTTCCACTGCTGGTCAGCCTCCACCTTGACGACAAACACGCCGTTCTTCGACAGGCGCTTGGCAGTTTTCTCGAGATCGTCAATGTCTTTGCGCGAAAAGCCCTGGGAAGCCAGCCCCGTGGCGTTGATGGCTCGGACGACACCCTTCGAGCTCGAGGTCTTCGCACTCTGGTCACTCAGCACCTGCTGGAATGGCTGGAAGGTCGTGTTCTGAAGCACGTCGCTCACATCCTGGAGCTCGAGGCCGTAGCGAGTGTCGGGCTTGTCGACGCCGAAGCGGTGCATCGCCTCCGCAAAGCCCATGCGGATGAAGGGCTTCGCTGGAAGCTCCTTGCCCGCCGACTTCCAAATCTTCTTCACGAGACGCTCAATGACGTCCATAACGTCGTCTTGCTGTACGAAGGACATCTCGAGATCGATCTGCGTGAACTCTGGCTGGCGGTCGGCGCGTCCGCCTTCGTCACGGTAGCAGCGCGCTAGTTGGAAGTACCGGTCCAGGCCACCAACCATGAGCAGTTGCTTGTACTGCTGCGGGCTCTGCGTGAGCGCATAGAACTGGCCCTTCGTTCTCGTTGGCACCAGGAACTCGCGAGCGCCTTCGGGTGTGCTCTTAAAAAGCGTCGGGGTCTCGATCTCAAGAAACCCTTCAGCACAGAGAAAGTTGCGCGTCGCCAGCGAGATCTGCGAGCGCAGCAGCAGGTTCTGCTGCAGAATCGGGCGGCGCAGGTCCAGGTACCGGTGTCGCAGACGCGTCTCCTCGCTCGCGACTTCGGAGCCAGTCGCCACCTGCAGGGGCAAAGTTGCGCACGAGTTGAGCTCCGAGATCTCTTCGACCAGTACCTCCACGGCGCCAGTCGCCATGTCGTCGTTGCGCATGTTCTGAGGACGCGTGCGCACAATGCCTTCGACCTGGATCACGGATTCGGGGCGGATCTTGCTTATCACCGCGTCTGCAATAAACGAGCGCTATAAGTTAGCACCAGTCGATTTGCATTGCACTCGGTCTCTATGGACCGATAAACCAACGAACACACAGTAAGGACACGCACCAGCCGAGTCGAGCAAGCTCTTCTCGAGCACGAGCTGCGTGATGCCGTGGCGGTCGCGCAGCGAGATGAACGAGATTGGGCCGAACGGACGGATCGCGTCCACCCAGCCGCTGAGCGTCACGCGCTGACCGTCGTGCGTGTCTTCGCGCAGGTCGCCGCACGTGTGCGTGCGGAACGACGAGCTCCAGCGCACCAGCTGGCGCTGCTGCAGGCGCCACTGCAATCTGCATCACATGATAGGCAGCAGACATTGTAGTGTGAGCATACAACGTCTATTCAGTTGGGGTGGGTATAGAGGTCATGCTCGTAGCAGGAGAGAGGAACGAACCTGCGGAGCATCATGGCGCGTGATCTACGGTTGTGCCTGACTTACTTGGTGCGGACAACAAGCATTTTCGTTTGGCGCTTGGAGTGTTTGTCAATCAACACGAGCTCTTCGTAATTACGCGTTTGTTGGGTGTTTTTACAAGTCATTTTGTGAATTCCGGTACCGGTATAAGTACTTACTCGGAAATTGACGAATTCTGCATTTGAATTTCATGATGTACACAAAAAGCAATGGAGGCGTGGGTGCGCGCCAAGGTGGAGCGCCTCGGGCTCGATGCGGACGTCTACGTCGAGTACGGCCGCGGCATCCTCGAGGACGAGGACATGGAGATCGAGGAGCGGGTTGAGAGTGTCATCGGCATCTTCACCGGCGCTGCCGACGGGCTCGCGAGCGATGACGTCATCGCCCAGGAGCTCCAATTGGCGGTCATGATCGCGGACGTGGAGCGCATTATGCAGCAGCAGAAGCAGCTAGAGGCCGAGGAAGAGGATCTCAAGTATGCAGAGAACCAAATGCGTGACATGCAACTGCGCGAACAGGAGAAGAAGGCCGCGGAGGAAGCCAAGGAGAAGGAAAAAGAGAAGGCGAACGCGCGGCTCAACATGTATGTCACGCCATGCGCGAATGGAGGTGTTGTTGTAGGCATGGCAAGCAATGCATTATAGAGCAACTATTGATTGTAGTGTCGTCTTTTGTGTATGTGTTTGTAACGGCAGGACGCGCGAAGAGCTGGCGCAGCGCGAGAAGCTCATCAGCGAGTACGGCTTCAGTGTCATCTCCGAGTTTGACGAAGATGGCAACCTCGTCAAGACGAACGACAAGGTACGCTTTGTGATATCATGCATTAGTGCAACACAAAGAGCTTTCTAGCTATTGCACCAAGCTGACTGTGTGACGCGTGCTCACTTGGCTACTATGATACGACAAATAGGAGAAGGAGTCGGCGAGCCTCGACCCGTCGGCGCAGAACACGAACAAGGCGCGCGTGCAGCAGGCGCAGAACGCCATGCGCGACAAAATGAAGAAAGAACACGATAAGAAGGTGACGCACGAGAAGGAGCTGCTCGCGAAGGACCGCCTGCGGAAGGAAAAGGCCAAGAAGAAGACCGTCAAGCGCGAGAAGCAGCGTGGCGCCGGGTGAGTGGGCTGGTGTGTGTTAATAATGCGTGTAGCACGTGTGGACGTCGTTGGCGTTGCATGACTGCTTGGACAGAGAGGCTCAATAGATCGAGTCCCAGGTGGAGCTCTGGTGTTGAAGGCAATGTTGACATTGTGGCACCTGTATATAATGCATAACCTTTTAAATCAATTTTCATTCTGGAGTGCCTTGGTTTGCCGGTTTAATATACCTCTTTCGCATGAAAACCTCTAGTACTGGTAAGACTCGTTCGTCCATTTTCAAAGTTGTAGCGTTTTCGCCACCAGATGCGAGCTGCTCGCGCCGCCGCCGTGCCGACCGGACGGCAGAGCGCCACTCAGAGGAAGACAGCGAAGCCGCAGTCAACAGGTGCTGCACTGCGCTCTGCCCATGCATCGGTTGCTGCTGTTCCCAGTAGCTCTAGAGATGGTGAGAGCGCTGGCAGTGCAAGCCAACCCACAAGCAACAGCAAGCGCGCATCCGCTCCGCCGTTCGGGTACCTGATCCTCGCGGGACTGGACGCCATTGGCGTCACGTACATCTCCATGGACCACCTGCGCAAGGCCAAGAAGAACGCGGTCAGCGAGGTATGACGTGAACGCACTTGGCTATGCTGGGTACCAGCAGCTCCGCAGTGCTGGTGTTGTTGTTACTGATGAGCCGGTGTGTACTGTATCTGTTTGTTTGTTATTATGCATAGAGAGAGTACCTCGAATTCTGGAAGCTACTGCACGACCTCGTGTTTGTCGTGCTGGCTGATTTCAACGTCGACACAAGCGAAATGCGCGCGATGAACGCGCCACAAGAGCTCGACGCGACGCTGATGGATCCGCATGCACAGCGTCAGTAGTGTATTCAAGCGTTGGTCGAGCCAAGCGCATTCTGGACTGTTTGTGGTCAACGGTGGCTGTAGACTGATGCTTCATGCGTGTGTATACTGTCTATGACTCTTTCTAGAGATCCGGATGGAGCTCGTGCGCTACTACTTGTACAACTGGGGCTTCGTGTGCGCCGCTTTCTACGACCAGAGTATTGCCAGCAGCGGCCACTCACATGAAGGCTCAGCACTGCCAAAGAGCCAAGATCTCCTGCTCGCGATCGCGTGGCTGCTTGCGTTCTCCGGGTTCTTTGAGCGACTGCGAAAGCCAATTCTAGAGGTGAGTGCAAGCATTTATCCTGTTTCTTGGCTGAACAAACTTGAAGCTTAGCCTCATTGCGTTGTTCACTTGTACGCGTAATCGCTCGGTATCCCTAGAAATGCGTTGGAAGCTCTGAAAAACTGGTGCTACCTCCATATCCAAATGTGCGTGCCTATATAATGATCCTTAACCCAAGAAGTCAACATAGAACAAACCGTAACTCGTTTTTGTTGATGAACCAAGTAGGATGTGACTCTGTCCGAGTCCCAGCGTCAGCAGGCGTTGAACGTTGTGGTGATGACCAGTTCGCGCTTCGAAGTTCCAGTCCATGCCGCCCAAGAGCCAGTATCACAGGATTTCGAGTCGCAAATTCATCAAACCCACGCAGCATTCGGTTGTCTCCAGAGCCATCTGAACGAGCTCAAGGCGTATTTGCGGTACCACGAGCGGCTGCTGCTGCGCCTTGAGAGGATACAGAACAAGGCCAAGGACCAGCGGGACGAACTGATACCCGCGTTTGTGATCCAGCTGTTTGCAAAGCCAAAGTCAGCGCTAGAGTCCCATCTGCGAGTGCTTGCACAGAGGTACGAACGACCTGAATGGTGGCTGTGATGATAATACTGATATGCTATCTCTGTGGCTAACTGCCTCGTGGTTGGAAGCAGAGTGAAGATGATCGAGGACGAGAAGCTCTTTTACAAGTGGGTCAACAGCCTCGTGGCGACGTATCCGTCCATGAGCGCAATAGAAACCGGGGACGACAGTGAATTTTCACCACAACCGCCTATACCAAACACGGGAAACCTGCTGGCCGACAAATTCCCCACGCTCTACGACCACGTGCAACGCGTTCAGGCGATTTTCCAGCACAACTTGGCGGCGTATCAGCAGATCAGCAGGAATTTTGAGCTCGAGTGGCGCAAGTGGAAGCAGGAAAAACAGAAATCGAGGTCCCAGCTGCAGCAGATGGAGCTCAAGATGGAGCGCATCGCACAGGAAGTGCGCTCGAAAGAGCTCTTCGACCCGCAAAACCTGTTTCTCCAGTCTGCACAATCGTGGGCAAAGCAAAGCGAAAGCCTGGGCCTCGATACCCGTGCCGTGGTTACAAAGCACTCGGTGCCCAGTGAGCGAGAGATCGAGAGTCTGCGCAGCCAGCTGGAGCGCGTGCTCAAGGAGATCTCGAGTGAGTACTGCAGCGCTGAGCTCCGATAGACAAAGGTGACAAAGTAGTGGAACACGAACAGAGTGTGTATGCGTCTAATTATTTGCCCGCGTTCGCGGTCGCCGCGAGCTTGGTTTTCCAGTCGAACGCGGTCTTGAGCTTCTTCTTCTTGAGTCCGTCCTCAAACTCCTCGGCGACCTTCTCGACATCCAAGATTTCTAGATATACACAAGAAGAATACACACAGCCAACAAGGTTAGAGAGCAAGGTCGACAGTCAGTACTGAAGGTAAATGAGAAGCGCGTACCGATCGAGGCGAACTTGGAGCGCAGCTGCGCCAGCACGCTGTCGTCGACGAGCTGCGCGGCAGCAGTGACGGCCACCACACGCTTCGAGTCGTCCTGGCGGACGTGGAAGAAGCTCACGAAGGGCGCACTTTTGTAGGACACGACAAGCGTGCCGTCACTGGTGAACTGCACCTCGCTCGGCTCGCTCGCGTTCAGCTGCTTTTGGGTCTCGGCTGGGAGCTCGATCTTCTCGAGCCGAGGGGCCTCGCCCGTCGTGGACACGATTGCAAAGAGACGCACGGACTGGCTGTTGAGCACGACCGCGACGACGTTCGAGAGCGCCGAGATCGCGAGCGACGTGTTGAGCAGCGCCTTGGAGGTCGCGAGCTCTTCAGCGAGCAGCTCCTCCGAGTCAAAGAGCGTGCCGGAGGTGGTACTCCAAAGCTTGATCGTGTTGTCCAGCGACGTCGAGACCGCGAGGTCGGGCGTGAGCGAACTCGTCGCAATCTTGGTGAGGCTCTCGCTGTGCCCCAGGCAGTAGCTCTGGATGAGCGACGTGCGTGGGAAGCCCGAGACGCGGATCTTCTCGTCACGGTCGCCCGTGAGCAGCAGCGACGAGTCGCTGTTGACCGCCAGATGCACGATCATCGACGTCGTGTGGCCCAGCAGCGTCTTGACGTCGCGGTTGATGTCCGGGAAGGGCATCGCGACGGCCTCGCCCGTCTTTACGCCCGCGATCACCACATACTTGCGCTCGCCGTCCTTGTCCAAGTGCGCCACGCCCGTGCACACGGCATTGCGAGGCAGCGATCTATATAGATTAATAACACCATCAGCACAATGGATAGATCTACAGCCATATAGGTTTATGCACATAACGCAATGGTCATTAAGACGTACCGAAGCGACTGGAACGCGACCTTGCCCGCGGTAAAGTCGACCTCGTAGTGCACGAGCCTGCGCTCGTCGACGAGTACGAGCAACGCGTACTTATGCGCATCTGGCTGGAAGAACTCGACGCCCGTGACGCAGTTGACCGTCACGGCGTGCTGCTGGTTGGTCGGGTTCTCCTCGTCGACGACCTCCTCGCCCGCCTTGAGCACCGCGTCCTTGACCTCCTGCTCCTGCAGCAGCTCGAATTCGATCGCTTTCTTCGCAGGCGACGACGATGTTGTAAGCACGAAGAGAGTCTTGTCGCGCACGAGCACGACGACGTCGCCAGAGACCGAGAGGAACGAGCCGGACGCCACCATCTTGCTCAAGCAATTTGCTTTTTGAATCACACCTGATTGGATGAATGAATGGGGCCGAGTCAATCCATTCCAGTCATCTCTTTTTCTAATTTTCATCATTTAATTTCATATTTTAGAAAACTTGCCAAAACCCTCTCAAATATGTTTGCCAACGAATGTTGCACTTGGATGGTTTCCGCATTTCGCACCACACTCAAGCGCCGTGACGCGATACAGTCGGCTCGCTGTCTTCTTCCGGCGCCTGCAGAGGTGAGGCTAGAATACAACAAGTGCTCGTGTTCCATGGTGTGTGCGAGGCAGCGCCGAGAGGTTGCCGTCAGCTCGAACAAATATAGACAGCGTCATGACGCACGACCGATGAGAACACAGTGGTGAACAGCCGATCCAAGAGTTCACATTGAAAGGTCTACCGCTGACACTTCCGCTTCACCGGGTTGCAAGAAGATGAGTCAAGAAGGAGCTACGCGCTGTGTCGTTCTGACCGGCAGCTATTGGAATCTGGTGCTCAACTCGCGGCCGTGAAATAATAGAGGGATGACCCGAAAGGCTTTCCTAAACTTAGCCCGCCGACAAGATCATACGAGCTAAAACGAGACAGCAGGCCACGCTACACGAGGCGCGCTCTTCCCAGTCACGTCTCTATTCGGTGCTGCGCTGAGCTCGACCTCCAAGTGTATGACTTCGCTTCCGAACAAGCAATGGCGATGATTTTCCCAGATCAGCCCCAGCAAGAGCTGCAGCAGAGCGCGCTCCAGACGCCTCTCGTCTATCAAATCGTCGTGAGCGAGCAACTCCCGTGCTTTGACCCGACGATCTCCATCAAGCACTTGTTCATGAGCTACGCGAATGCGCTGGAGCTCACTCGCTTCGGCCTCACTTTCAGGCCAGTATTCGTGCTAGTGTACCTCGTCGGACTAATGTTTCGCATCGTCGACATATTTCTGCCGCGGCGCGTGGGCGAGATCCTTGCCATGCTCTTGGTAATCGTCCAGTTCCCGACGGTCTTCCTTGCAGTCATGGCGTTCCGTTGGGAGTACGTCAAAGTGCTGATCTGTACGTTCGAGTTCTGCTTCCTGGCGTCGACCATCACACTTTGGGTCGTCTGCGCATTCACCTACACCCAAGACCTGCGGGCCGTTTTGCTGCCGGTCATCTGGATCGACTTTATCAACTTCGTACTGATCGAGACCTACTTTGGCGAGTCGAAGACCGTGTTTGTGATCGCGATCGCCTCGGGTCTCTACCTGATGCTGCTGACCGGCAAGATATCGCTCAACGAAGGCAGCGACAACCACAATATGTCCAGCTCAAGTGCAGATCATGTGGACTCGCTCAGTGTCAAGGACGCGCTCGTGAACGCCATGGGGACCATGATGACGCTCGTGGTGCGCCTGGCGTATCGCAAGTACAAGATCTTGAAGCGCGAGCGGCGGCAGGAGACAATGTGGGCGCGGTCCATCAGCTACCGATGTCGGATTGCCTTGGCCAGCATTGCTCAAGTTGATACCTCGAGCTCCAGAAAAGCCGTGGTGAAGCGTATGGCGACGACAGGCAGGCGGCAGCCCATGCGATTCGTCAAGATCCCGGCGCTCTTCCATTCAGAGAACACGGTTGTCCCGCGAATTGGTTCGGCAAGCGATATCAAACATTGGCAGATCTGTGTGCTCTACGGGTGTGGTGTCATGGGCTACGCCATCTCGACGTTCGTGATGATTGCTTCGACTAGCTACGAGAACAGCGCAAATGCTGACAGCATCGTCCCACTCGCGGCGATCATGGGGTTGATCACCACGCTCCTCTTCTGGCTCTACTTTGTGAGCTGCTGCCAGCGCCAGCTTCTCGTAAGACTCTGTACATCGTTCGACTTTCTGTTCCTGCTCGCTCAGCTCATCGCCAGCGACGTGAGCGCGTGTGACATTCTCAAGTGGAGGTGGACAGTGTGCTGTGGGATCTTCGCGGAGCTGCTCTGGGTGGTCTGGGTACTGCTTCTCGATACGCTGACTCCTGCTATGAAGACACGACTGAAGCTCAAGGTTTGGCATAGCGTGCTAGTGCTCGTGCTGCATGTGGCGAAGCAGGTGGTGTTTTTTAGCTCCATCTTGGTGTGGAAGAGCTGGTCGATCCAGAACCGCGTGCTGTCCGGCATCTCTCTCGGGGGCCACGAGGTGCAGTTCCGCGTGTTCACGTTCGCGTTCAGCCGGCATCTCACGATCCTGATCTGGTGCGTGCGCATTCTCTACCGCATCGCGTCACGCAAATCCGACGACGACCTGGTGCTGCTGCTCGGGAACGTCGAGTACAATTGCGAGCCGATCACCACCGAGAGCATCGTAGCGGCGATCGCGACTCTGGGCTGACCCTGCTCGCGCATTCGAGTTTGCACCAACGGCAACAAAGAGGTATATGCCTGTGCGTATTTACAGGCATTGTCACATGCCTGTTGATGGAAGTGGGAAGTCTGAACCTGCTTCCCTCACGCTTAACGAAGTTCTGCCAACTCACCATTCCACTCCTTCACTGCTCGTTTTCTAGGCAGCCGACCGCAGTCTCACCCAAGAGCGTGCGACCCGAAAGCCAGGAGTTGTGGAGACTAACGACCGATTCGACCAGCTTAGTCGCACACTCGCTGCAATGGACACGTGTGATGACTACTCACTCACTCACCCAGCGTCTCGTCTTGCAAGAGAGAGTGAAATCAACATAAGCACTGGTTGTAGCCAGTGGCTTTTTGATCGCACGTCTTGTCGGCGTGCGTACAAGGCTGTGTCACTGGGCCTACAATGGGCGCTAATCAACCCAACGTACCATTTCCAGGAGCAGTGCCCAGTCGTAGATCGTACGAGCGAGCAGCTCCCATGCGTCGACCCATCGATTTCCGTTACACAGGTGACGAGTTCGAGCCACGGGAATGCGCTGAAGCTGGATCGCGATGCCCTCTACCTGAAGCCCGTGCTCGTGCCGAATGTCGGGCTCGTGCTTTGCATCGTCCACATGTTTTGCCGCTGCATGTAGGCGGGATGGTCGCGGTGATCGCATCGTTCTATACCACAAAGAGCGGGCTCTCAAGTACTACTCCGTAACGACCTCCGGTTGCGATCGATGAACCCTCGCAACAATGGTTGTTAAGTAAACTCACACGAGGCTTCTTTCGGACCAGTGCTGGCGAAGTCCCGAGTGTCAACCAACACTGTTGACTTAACACACACCACTGCATCTGCGGCGTCTTGGGCTCTGGAAGCTGTCGAAAAGCCCTTGACGCGCTTGTTGCAAACTGACTGGGGCGGGTAGCCTACGTGGTTCATATACATCGCGGCCAAAAATCCTAGGCGACTTTATTTATCGGTCAAGACTGCCGTCTCTGGGACGAAACTCTTTGGCCGCTTTCGCCTCTGCTGGCAGTCGTACCTCGACGTTCCCGAGCAGCATCACCAGGTCACTCTCATTGTGTCTCGTCACGATGCGATGCAATAGCCGCACACACCAGCTGATCATTGTGACCTGCCTGCTGAAGAGGAACGGAAAGACGATAAACTGCACTTGGTAGCCGCCAATGTTCGTGCCCAGTATCAGCCGATTCTGGTTCGACCAGTGCCGACGAGAAGGTCGCTGAGAAACATCACCTGCTTCACCGGAAGCAGACCAGCACGCCAGCCACATCAGGTCTTGAGCCGCCGACGCGCCTTCATCGCTGGCGTCAGGGCGTCGGAAATCAGCATGCAGGTCATCCAGAGCAGCTTAAAGAAGATCCCACAGCACACAACCAGCGTTCGCGAGCGCGTCTTTGATATTGAGTGAGTCCACCTGGTCTGACTGGGAGACTTGGCGGTTGTGGCGGCTGTAGCTGTGCGATACCTGGCCAGTGAACAACATGAAATACAGACCCGAGATGATCGCGATCACGAAGACGGCCTTGGATTGGCCAAAGTAGGCCTCAGCGAGCACCAAGTCGATCAAAGTCCACCCAGACGATCGGCAGCAACACGGCTCGCAGGTCTTGGATGAAGGCGAACGCGCAGACGACCCAAAGCGTGGCCGTAGCTGTCAGGAAGCAGAACTCGAACGTGGCAGCCAGCACCTTGACGTACTCGTAGCGGAATGTCGCGGTGCCCATAAGGACCGAGGGCGATTGGAAGACCACGGAGACGACTGCGAGGATCTCGCCCACGGGTCGTTGAGGCACAATCAAGTCGACGATGCGCAACACGAGTCCCGACAAGTACATCGGCACGAGCACGGGCTTGAGCTGGAGGCCAATACTCACGAACTTCTATTTGATAAAGACCGTTGGGTCAAAGCACGGGACCTGCTCGCTCACGACGATCTCGTAGACGACGATCGCTTGGGATTGAAACGCTGCCTGGATCGGGTGGATCGACATCTCGCTTGTCTTCGGTGGCTTCACGTGCGACTCTCGTCGGTCGTTGTCCCCCGGTGAGTGGGACACCTGTCGTACGTGGCAAATTTGAGGTCTGCGATGGCTGCCAGGAGCTCGCTGACTGGCGACCTCTATTTAAAGCCTCGGTGCGTTTTCCCCGATCGTGATGCTTAAAGCTGCTTCGTGGCCGAACGCCCCTTCTTATCACGGAGGCTAAAGCGAGCAACCATGGTCACCCACCCACCCATCGCTATGAATCTGTTAGACATCGATACCCAATGGACTGGGTCCACATTGCTCCTTGCCGCTTGCTCTTCATGGTCCCTCCTGGCTTGACTGCGCCTGCTTCGTTGCAACTTGGCTGCGGTGGTCCCTCCAATCACTGAGTGATATCCATCGCCTGTGAGCACGGGGCCTCGTCACCAAGTCGTCAACGCCAACCCAACGAGAACTCAAAGCGGACGCATATAGATCTCTCCTGATTTAGCAACAGCCTGCCAGCCGGTCCACCTGGTCGAGGGAAGTGCACCTTAAACGCCCCTCCCGGTGGACCTGTCATTTTTTATGGCTATTCTATTAATATAAGGGCACCAGAGGCCCAGCAGCAAATCCGCGCAAGGTATCGGACATTCAAATCCGCCATTATCCGAGTCATCTCAAGAATTCAACTCAACCACGCACGAGAAGCAACTGGACGCCCTCTCACCAAGGTACAGTGCTGCGGTCAACGACGTGGAGCCACTGGTGAGGATGGCCTCGATTCAGGCAGAGTCTCCAAGTCACCAGAGCCAACCGATCATCTACGAGATCGTGGTAAGCGAGCAGCTCCCGTGCTTCGACCCGAGCATCTTCGTCAAACAGCTGCTCATGAGTCGTGGAGCTGGGCAAAAACTCGGTCGCTTTGGGCTTCGTCACAGGAATGTGATTGTACTGGCGTACTTGGTGGGACTCGCGCTGCGCATCATCGACATGCTCTTGCCGTTGGCCGTTGGTAAGGCGCTCGCTGTGGTGTCCGTGGTCTTCCAGTTCCCGACAGTGTTCCTGGGCGTCCTGGCATTCCGATACGAGTACGTCAAAGTGCTCGCTCGTACGTTCGAGTTCTGCTTCCTGGCCTCAGCTGCGACACTCTGGGTCGTCTGCGCGTTCACCTACGTTCAGGACCTACGCGCCATCTTACTACCGGTCGTATGGGTGGATTTTATCAACCTCGTGCTCGCTGAGACCTACTTTGGCGAGTCCAAGACCGTGTTCGTGATCGCGACCACGTCAGGTTTGTACCTCGTGCTGCTCACGGGCAAGGTATCGCTAACGTTGAGTCAGAGTCACATCAGCCAGGCGATCCCAAGCGAAATTAACTCGCTGACTGTGAAAGACGCGCTCATGAACGCCATGGGGACCATGGTGACGCTCATGATCCGCCAGGCGTATCGCAAGTACAGCATCATGAAACACGAGCAGCAAGGGGCAACGTGGACCCAGTCTATTAGCTATCGATGTCGGATCGCACTCCAGAGTACCGCAGCCATCACATGTCCTGCCAGAGCCTTGGTGCAGCATTCGCCAACGACCAGCCGTCGTCTTCCGATGCGATTCATCAAGGTCCCAGTGCTCTTCAACGCTCAAAATACGGTATATTCAGCGATCTCCAACTTGGATCTCCAGCGCTGGCAGCTCTTCGTACTCTACGGGTGTGGGGCTCTAGGCTACGCCATGTCCACTCTGGTACTGGTGGCTACTCGCAGCGACGAGCGTACGCTGCTTGCTGAACTCGCAATCTCAATCGCAGCGATCACAGGGTTGAGTACCACACTTCTCTTTCGACTATACTTCGCGAGCTGCTGCCAGCGCCAGCTGCTCTCCCAACTCTGGACGTCGTTCGACTTTGTCTTCCTGTTTGTGCAGCTCATCGCAAGCGAGGTCAGCGCTTGTGACTTGCTCAAGTGGAACTGGAAAGTGTGCTGCGCGGTGTTCGCTGAGCTGCTCTGGGTGACCTGGGTGCTGTTGCTCGATGCGCTGACGCCATGCATGAAGGTAAAGCTGAGGCTCAAGACCTGGCACGGCGTGCTGGTACTCGTGCTGCATCTGGCGAAGGAGTTGGTGTTCCTGACCGACGTGCTCGTGTGGAGACAGTGGTCGGTCCAGAACCGTGTGCTGATTGACACGAGAATCGGCGGCTACAAGATGCAGTTTAGCGCGTTCCCGTTCCTGTTCAGCCGCCAGGTCACGATCCTCATCTGGTGTGTTCGCATCTTGCACCGCATCCTGACGAAGCACAGTGCGAACGACCTCGTGATGCTGCTCGGGAACGTCGAGTATGACTGCCAGCAGAGGAGAGGACAACAACCCAAGAGCATCGTCCCAGAGACCACAGCGTCGCCTGACAAGTGAGCTCTACTCGAACGGAGAGAAGGAAAACCCGGGACCATCGCCTAAGATCCTCGACTGGGCTTGTTAGACGGTGGACCTCGTTTTGGCTTCGACTTCTTGCTTAAGTGAAAGTGAACAGCGTGGATCTCCGCTGAGCAGCAGCTCTGGCGTGATTTCGTGGTCTTGCGATCAATCTGCTCGCATGACAACGAGGAAGGAAAGGTTTGGAGCTCAAGACCTGGGTGGCACTTGGTGCCCGAAGTCGTGCTGCATCTGCTCAAGCAGGTGGCGTGACTGGGCGACTTTCTAGCATCGAAGCGCTAATCGATCCAGAGATGCGCGCTGGTTGGCACTGGCACCGGAGAACCGGCTTCTGTCGACGAATCCATTCATGTTGTAGGTTGTGACGAATTCGAGGTCGATCGATCACAAGAGCGTGAGCACACCGTCATTTGAAAATTCTCATCTACGAGTCAGAGCTACCACAGACGCTGTTGGTAGGATGGTCTTGGGTCGTTGACTTCGCCTCTGCTGGCAGTCGTACTTGGCGTTCCCGAGCAGCACGAGCACAAGCACGACGGGCCAGATCTTGAGTCGCAGGCGCACTTTCATCGCACGGCGTCAGCGCATCTAATAGCAGCACCCAGGTCATCTAGAGCAGCTCACTGAAGATCCCACAGCATACTGTCCACTTCCACTCGAGCATGTCGCAGGCGCTCACGTCGTTCGCGACGAGCTGCATGAGCAGGAGCAGAAAGTCAAACGAGCCCCAGAGCTGGCGCTGTGCAGCAGCTCACGAAGTAGAGCCAAAAAAGTGTTGTGCTTAGCCCGCGATCGGGATAGCAATCCCAGTTTTCAGTGTCGTTACTAGCAGACGCCCCGATCACGAGTGCCGACGTGATGTAGCCCAGATCGCCGCACGTATGTATAGAAGACGACGATCTGCCAGCGCTTGAGATCACTGGACGAGCCAGTTCGCCGGTAAACAGTGTTGCCAGAATGGAAGAGCACTGGGACCGTCATGAACCGCATCGAAAGCCGCCTGGTCGTTGATGGTATATGCTTTCCTTTTCGCCTTCCACCTGCCCCAAGGCTTCGACAGGGTTGGCCAAGGCTAACGGGCATGTATCGTTCAATGCGACCTGACATCGTACCCGATGGACTGTGTCCAGGATAATCCATGGCGCTGCTCGCGCTTCATGGTATTGTGTTTGCGATACGTCAGTCGCATCATAAGCATCACCATGGTCCCCATGACGTTCACAAGCGCGTCCTTGGCCGTGCGTGTGTCAATCTGGTCTGTCTGGGAAGAGATGGCCATCTTTTCGTTCAATCACCAAGTGAGATCTTGCCAGTGAGCAGCAAGAGACACAACCCAAGGCAACCCACGCACGAGGAAATCGTCTGAGAGTCGTCAAAGTAGGCTTCGATGAGCACCACGTCGATAAAATCCACACAGACGATCGGCAGCAAGATGGATCGCAGGTCCTGGACGTAGCTGAACGCGCAGGCGGCCCCAGAATGTAGCTGTCGACGCTAAGTTGTGAACGAACTCGAGCGTGTGGGCGATCACTTTGACGTCTTCGTATCGGGAATACCGTGATCGCGAAAAGATGACTGGGAACTGAAAGATCGCTGGCACGACAGCGACGGTCTCGCCGGCTTGAACTGGTATCATATCATAGTGTTGACGATACGTAGCACGAGCCCAACGAAAATACACGGGCACGAGCACGGCTTGACGTGGAGAGCGACGCGAGCGAGCGAGCTTGGTGGAGATGGTTGCGTTGAAGCACGGGAGCAGCTCGCTCTCGACGATCTCGAAGACGAAACGTGGCTGAGATTCGTGAGACTCGGTTGGGATTGGGTGGATCGAGGTCGTCATGGTCTTCACGGACTCTGCAGGCCTCCACGTCGTCGCGTGCAATGCACCACCTATGGCTGTGCACACCGCATTTGAAGTCTAGGACTGCACACAGTGCGCGGCCAGGAGTCCTGGTGACGCATATAGGTTGGCCTGGTTGCTAGCTAGCGAAAATCGAGCCAACCGTTTCGCCTTCTTCGAATGCTGTTGAAAACGGAGGACTGGCCACGCACACTCGTACTGTTTTGCTGATTGCAGAGCGGCCGGCCGCTCATTCCCCCATTGGCTTGAGCAACGATGCGCTTCTTTTCGTTCGGGTGCAGAGCTCGGACGTCTCGGGACTTTTGGTGGCACGCGGATCGTTGTTGACTTGCTAAAATCGACTCGACCCCCGTCTCCCTATATATATCGCAATTATTTGTCAGTGACAACCAACCGTGAAGCTCGATCGGCCCGCCAGCACCCGAGCGCGCAAAACTGGACCGTCGTCCAGTACTTTCCTCTTGCTGAAGAATGATCCAACCATTCGACCAAGCCTTGGCTCCGCAGCCGCTGGTCTACGAGATCGTCGAGAGTGAGCACCTCCCTTGCTTTGATGGACGCGTGATGGTGAAGCACGTCTTTCTCAATGAAGAAGCGGCCGAACGGTTCGACTACGCCGCAACAGCGCTCAAGCCGTTCCTACTGACGTGCTACTTGGTGGCGATCACGCTCCGCAACCTCGTGCTCTTCGTCCCTGTTCACATCGGCGAGATACTCGGCCCAGTCTGTCTAATAGCGCAGATTCCGACCAACCTGGTCGTGTGCTTTGGATCCTCGAGCGCGTACATCTAAGTGCTGGCGCGGACGTTCGAGTTCTGGTGCCTCATGCTGGCCACGACGGTCTGGATCGTCTGTGCATTCCAGTTCGTCCACGATGCGCGCTCGGCGATTTTCCCGATCGTTGGAGTCGATTTCGTCACGCTCGTGTTCGTCGAAGCGTTCAATAGCGATCCGCCCGTTGCGTTCTTCTCGGCGTTCACAATGTCGGTTTGCTTGGTAGCAATGACGACCGGTATTGCACTAAACCTGGTACCAAACGCTGACAGCAACCTCCAGATGCACAAGCTCTCGGAGACGAACGGCTACACCGTCACTGCGCGAGGCGTGCTCGTGAATGCGACGGGCACGATGATCGCGCTCACACTGCGCTTGTTGTATCTGGAGTACGCCCTTCGCCCAACACCAACATTCATGACTCACCAACAACCACTTCTGCACCACGATGGACGAGATCCAAGGGGTACCGGTGCCGAATCGCATTACGAGTCAAGCAACAGTACCCAGTCACAGCGCTCTGTCAACCGACAGAGAAGGACCCAGTTCCAGCGCTCGTCGGAACCATTGCCAACGACCAGGGGCCATGCACGATCCGGATGCGGCTCATCCAGAACCCGACGCTCTTCCACGCAAGCGACACGGTCATGCAATGCGCCAGCAAACTTCTCGAAACGCGCTGGAGGCGCTGGCTGCTGCACGCCTGTGGAGGCGTCGGGTATACTGCAGTCACGGTATTGTTCGTGCTCAAGTCGCTCACCGTCGGCGACCACGTTGGACCTTCAACCTCCGCAGCAGCAACAGCATTAGCAGTCACTGGCCTGTGTGCGACGACCCTGTCCTCGCTCGTGTACATGTCGTGCTGTCAGCGCGGGCTGCTGCGTAAACTCTTCACGTCCTTCGACTTTGTCTTCTTTTACGCGCAGCTGCTCGCCGAACACTTGTGCGCCTGCGAAGTCTTCCAGTGGCCTCCTGTCCTCTGCTGTGGCGTGCCCTCGAACTTTCTTTGGATGCACTGTGTGCTGACGCTCGACGCGCTCACTCCGGCCATGAAAGCGCCCCTCGGACTGAAATCCTGGCGCGCTGCGGCCATCCTGCTGCTTAACTTGGGCAAAAGCGTGCTGATCGCGCTCGAGGTCTTCGTGTGGAGACGCGTGCACGTTGACAATCACTTGATCTTTCGCCAGGTCGTTCGAGGGCTTGAGGCCAAGTTCTACGTGCTGCCGTTCCTCTTCAGCCGGCAGTTCACAGTGTTCATCTGGAGTCTGCGGCTGCTGCACCGCCTCTGGACCAAGACGAGTGAGAACGACTTGCTGCTGCTGCTCGGCAACGTCGAACGCAGTGAACAGTACTTTGAACGCCCACAAATTGGAGCGGGCGACCAGCAGCACGACAGCGGCAACCAGTAAGTCTTGCCACACGAAACACATCATGTTCACAAGGCACAATGTAGTTGCAGTGTTGAGGAGAGAGCCCACTTATCGTCGAGTGGTTGCTGGTGGCCGTCCAAACTGGCGGGCACGAGACACGTCTAGTCACCAAAGAGAGTCAGTAAAACATGCAAAACCCCATAGACACCAAGCCTTCAAACCTTTCACCACATTGATTGATGTGCAAGCTGCACGCGGGCGATTGCGTTGTTCTTCGTGCGAGCGTGTGTCTTCGGTCGGTCGTTCTATCATTCCTGTCCACACTCGCCATCTTGAATATGCATAGCTGCTGGCTGTTCTGTTTAAACATTCGAAACGCAGCAGCCAACACGCGTTCATCTTTCTACTTTTCGCTTCGTCGCGCAATTTCCTGCAGCAGCTCGGCCGTGGAGAGCGCCTCGAGGTCCACCTCGGGCACATTGAGCCAGTCCACCGGGTTCTTGAGTACCTGCAGCGTCTTGTCCTCCCACGTTCCCTTCTCTGGCTACAGTATCAAAAACAACAACAGCAACATATAAAAATCACCAAGGTTAGCCAACTCTATCAGCCATACACAATACAAAAACAACAACTCAAAGCAACGCACCGAGTGCATGTACTCCCAGCGGGCCGTGAGCGGGAGCGACATGAGGATCGACTCGATGCGCGAGCCCGGGGTCGCGAGCCCGAACTTGGTGCCGCGGTCGTACATGACGTTGAACTCGACGTAGCGGCCGCGACGCATCTGCTGCCACTCCTTCTGCTTCTCCGTGAACGGCAGGTCCTTGCGCTTCTTGAGGATCGGCAGGTACGAGTCGAGCATCGAGTTGGCGCAGTTGCGCACCATCTGGAACGTCTCCTCGGGCTTCTCTTCCAGGTCGTCAAAGAAGAAGCCGCCAATGCCGCGCCCCTCCTGGCGGTGCGGGATGTAGAAGTAGTTGTCGCATGTCTTCTTCATCTCCGGGTACAGCGCTGGGTCGCGCTTGTCGAGCTGGAGCTTGTAGACTGCGTGGAAGTGGCGCGCGTCCTCTTCAAACAGGTAGCTTGGCGTGAGGTCGGCGCCGCCGCCAAACCACGCGAGCTTGATGGGCTTCCCGTCAGCGTCCAGGCGGCCCGACTCGACCTCAAAGTACCGGTAGTTCAGGTGGATCGTCGGCGCCATCGGGTTGCGCGGGTGCATCACGAGGCTCACGCCGCACGCGTAGAACGGCAGGTCCTTGCCTTCTTCCAGGTCCTTCCCGCGCGACTTCATCTGCTTCGTAGCAGCTGGCGGCAGACTGCCGTGCACGATCGAAACGCCGACGCCTGCCTTCTCAAACACGTTGCCTTCCTGTAATCATACAATCAGCAGTTTCATTCGCGTCAGCATACACACAGGTATACGTCCACAACAACACAGACATACCTGCAGGATCTTGGAGCGGCCGCCGCCGCCGTGGCCGTCGCGCTCCCACTCGTCCGTGCGGAACTTCTTGCCATCGACTTCCTCGATGCCGGCGACGATCTGGTCCTGCACGCGCAGGATCATGGCCTCCATGCGCTTGTGCATGGGCGCGCTCGTGTCGAACTCGACGCTGTCGCGCGGCGTCGGATCTTTCGAGAGCGGCGCATAGAGGAACTGCTCGGCGGGGATGACGCCACCGGCCGCCGCCTTGCACTGCGACGGCTCACCCTGCGGCTGCTGCTGCGCGTAGAAGACGCCGAGCGCGGCCGGCACGATGGCGGCGCCCGCGAGCCACGAGCGCGTCGCGGGCTTGATGAGCGAACGGAGCATGGTAGCGAGAGAGAAAGAGGGGGGGGGGTCTGTGAAGATGAAGAGGCTTCTTGCTTGATGTCGTGGGCTTGTGGGCTTCGAGGGCAATTGCGGACTGATGATGCTGAAAAAGATAATGTCGACGCTGAAGATAGCAATATATTATAAGAGATATCTATAAATTATTAGAGGGTCTTTTGCAGGTTTATGCGTTGAATGTGCGCGAGACACGCAACGAATTTAGACACGCAACGGATTTTTGTCTTAGCAATTTTAGAGAGGATTAAATAAGCGCACCTGATTGGTGGACATATATGATTTTATCCTGATAAACTTTGGATTTTATCTCGGGTTTTATCTAGGATTTTCAGAGTGTCTCACCATCCGTGTTGCATAAATGCTCGGGTCAATATTATTTCCGACGAGCTGAAAGACACGCGTTGCAATCGAACGCACACTTCGTTAAAAATATGCTTTTCGATTTCCATTTCGAAGTGGCTCGGCACGGCTCGGATCATTTCTTTACTAGCTCTTTTTTCTCTTGAATTTTGTATGCCGATAAATATTGGCAAGAGGGATAATGACAATTAGACAAATAAATCGTTAAATCGTATCGTTTTGTCCCTCCTCTCTCTCAAACAGTGTTAATTCCCATTATTATCAAGCATATAACCGCTATAATATTAACTCGCTGTTCATTTCTTTCTAGCAGTTAAAAGCTAGTATTTACTGTTCTTTCCTTTTTGTGGGTTGTCAAGAACAGTATCAGACGAAAGGGAGAGTCGAAGAGTTCAAGAGCTCAACAAGCGCCATCTCATGACGACGGGAAAGGACGCGCTTCATCCGCAACAACAGCAGCGCCGTGACAGCAGCAGCAAAGACAAGAACGCTGGCTCGCTCGTGCAGCAGATCCGCTCGTTCAACCGCCAGCAGTTCGCCCACGCGACGGCCGCCAGCAGCGCACATGACCGACCTCTGGACGTCGAGTCGCTCTTAATAAACGACAGTGACGACGACCAGCAGTATCAACTGCAGAATAACGATTATGACACAGACCATGAGAGCGAATTTGCAGCGCACAGCGTCACTGGGTACGAGAGCGAGGACGAGGTGGACGAAGAGGAAGAGGCCACGTTTGCCATGATGAACCAGCTGCAGCTGCTGCAGACGCGCACGGTGCGCAAGAGCGCTGTCACTGGTGTTCACAGCAGCAGTGGCTATCATGAAGCGCATTTAAAACACACACGAGCACCACAGAAAGCGTCCGTGTCGGCGGGAATGGAGCTCACGCAGGCGGAGGAGCGCATCGCGACGCTCGAGGCGCAGCTGCTGGACGCCGAGGAGGCCATTTGCCACTTGAAAGCGGAGAAATTGGCGGCCTTTTGCGACGTCGAGAAGCTCACAATGGCTCTACAGAAACAGCAACAGCAAGTGGCTTTACTCAAGGCCGATGACACCACCAGTAACAGCAGCGCTGTTAAGAACCAGGAGAGCGTCAACATTTGGCAGATGCAGAGCTCGTCGGACGAAGAGAAGCCCGAAATTCACAGCGATGACGGCGATACGAACACCAGCCAACTAGACCTGAATAATCAGACCGTTACAGAGCTACGTGCCCAGCTCAAACGCATGGAAGAGCGCCTCGTGGGGCAGCAGGAAAACCAGAGCCTCGAACAAGAAGAGCACATGGCGGTCATCCGTGAACAGGAGTTTGACATCCAGAAGCTCAAACTAGACCTCGAGCGCATGGCCGAGACCTGCGAGGACTTGGAATCCCGACTCTACCGCGCGTTCCAAGTGGATTCACCTGGGTCATCATCATCAATAGCCAAACACCAAGGGAAAGCAGAGCTCAACATGAAGTTCAGCAACCAAGACGAAGAGCACGAGGATAATGACACTGTCATTATGCATAGAAGCCACGACATGGCTATGCAAGCCCGGCGGTCGTCGTCCGTGGACAGCAGCACGTCCGTCACCAGTCCAGGCAGCGAGAGTGAGAGCTCCTCGTCAGCCGACGCTTTCTACAATACCAGCAGTATTCAGTGGCGCGAAGAGCTCATTCGCCACCCAACGCCGCACTTTGACCTGGACTCGCCCGAAGTCCACTATCTGCTGCACTCGTGGACGAATAATCTCCAAAAACTCCACTACTTGCGCATGTGGTTCACGCAGGTCGTGACGACTCGTGGCCCACTGACTGAGGATTTCCCATTGGGCGTCGAGCTGCCGCGGCTGCTGCCAGAAATCCGCGACGGGTTCCTCACGCTCGTCGTGCCACTACTGCGCAAGCAGACGCAACGAGACATCCACGTGCACTCGCGCCGTTACAACGACCAGTTCCACACGGACCTGCGCATCCGAGTGGCGCCACGCAGGCGCTGATGAGGAGCATGACTAACTAACCTATATAGAATCACATGCGTGCTTTCTATTGTGTTACTGGTGTTGGTTGGGTATGTGAATTGTTTTTGTTTTGTTGTGTCTAGAGCTTTGTTGCTGAGCAAGAGGACCGGAGCTGGCGAGCTGCTGTTGAAGACGAAGACGAGGAGAGCTGTCGTGTGCTGCCTCGCGTGGGGCTGAGTCCAGGCTTTGTGAACAGCAGTCGCGTGCTTGGCTGCTGTTGAAAGCTTGTGATCTTCTTTATTGGTGCCTTTGCAGTCGAACTCTGTCGCGAAGGATTAGCTGCTGCTGATGGCGCCACGAGCAGCTGAGCCAGTTTGGTGGCTTCGCGCTTCACGAGTGCGTCAATGTCAATGTCTGAGGTTGACGACGGCAAGATGGAAGCTGTACGATCCATTTTGAGCTCGCGAACTGAGATTTGTAGCGTCTCAGCGGACGTGAGCGTGCTCTTGAAGCTGGCAGAGACCTTTGTCAGGTTTTGCAGGAGAATCAAGATTTCGAGCGCCATTTGGAGCGCTTGCTGCCGCTTGGATGATGAAGAAGAGAGAGACGACGGCGACTGGATCTGCTCACGACTGGAGTGCAATTGTGTGGCGAGCGTCGGGATTAAGAGGGTCTTGACCTGAGAGCACGACGCAAAGCTCTTGAGCGTCGTGTCGATCGCGCTCCACTGTCGCAGGACGCGAACGATCTCCAACAGAGTCAGCGTCAGGTGATACTCCCCAGACGACGACGAGGTTTGCTGACTCAGCGACATGGGATACCTTGCGAGCAGCTCACAGATCGTACCCAGCAACTTGCGTTTGTCCAGCAACTCGTGAGCCAGCGCGTCAAGATGCTCACCAAGCTCATGTGGCAACGCAAACACGAGCGTCAAGAGCGCCAGGAAATCGTACACGATCGCCGGAACATCGCTCCATTTCTCGAGAAGCCGGACGAACCAGGGCTTGATAGTGTTTCCATCTGCAGCTGTCGAGAGGAAGAGGCCTGGGACCGCTACAAGACGATGCTGCTGGATCTGCAGCCGACACATGCGCAGCCAGAGCTTCACGTCAACCAGTTCGTTCTCAAGAAAGATCGGAGAGAACGTGGACTTCAGTCGCGAAGTGATCGCCTCGGCAAAGCTCGCGTTCTTCTCCTCAACCAGCGCCTGAAGTCGTGGATACGAGTAGATTGTTGTGAGCACGCGCAGAGCTTTAACGGCCATCTCTGGTCGAAGCTCTTCACACGATCGGCTCTTGCTGGAGCTCTTCATATAGGCGAACCGGTCGATTGTTGCGAGCATTTCCTGGATGAGCTTCTGTGCGGGTTGAGCCGTGAGCAACTGGAACTCGTTGCTGTTCAGCAGCGCCTCGTAGGTCTCCAGCGAGGTCTCAAGAACCCGCATGGAGCTTGGATGCGTCGAGCGGACCTGGAAAACGTCACTCCAGAGCGCCAATTGACCCGCCTGGCACTGGAATCGGAGCGACTTCCTGCACGCGAGGGTGATAATTCGACAGAGGTACCACTGGATCTCCTCCTGGCTCACGTGGAGCACCATGAGCTCTTGGAGGAACTTGACGGTGCTCAATGGCGCCACAACGGCATTCACGAGCAGCTCCGTCTGAGTCGGTAAGGCACTGGAAGAGGCCGCGAGCGTGTCGAACATGCGCACGAGACACGAATACACGCGCTGTGGGTCGGATGCATTCGCGCGCATCTCTTCGAGTGCGTCATGGAGCGCACGCTTATCATTCTCAGGTCTAGCTTTCGCGCTCGTGAACGCCATCGTGCTTGCTCTCTCTATTGGCCAAGTGGTAGCCATGAGAAATGGGAGCAAACGCAGTGAAAGCCATCCGTTTCAGGAACCGACCCAGTCATTCAAAGAATGAAACGGTAGCCTATCAGAGCGGCTTTCATTATCTCGACCGAGTTCGGGAACCCTGACGACGAAGAGCTCAATCCAAGAGAGCCATGACGGCAGCGCGTGGTACAGATGAGAGGCCCCTGTTGTTCGACCGAGTGAGCGTGCTGCCTGGTCGCCTCGAGTACGCATTGGCTCCAGCCTCAGCTCTGTCAGTAAATCCAGTCTGGAGCACGAGAGATGAACTCTTCCTGTGCATCGACAATGACTTCGTGTACGCGCGCTTCTTTGCGGACTTTGGACCGCTCAACCTGGGCCAAACGGTGCGATTCTGCCAGGAGATTGACAAGAAGCTCCTCGAAGAAGCCCAAGCAGCCAAGTCTCAAAAACCAAACAGACTTGAGCCACGCATCGTTGTGCTCGTGAGCAGTGACCACCCGCACAAGCGCGCGAACACGATGAGCCTGCTCGTGCTGTACCTGGTGATGAGCCACCACCAGAGTCCCGAGCAGGCCATGACGCCGTTCAAGAGCCTGTCTGTGCCGTTCGGGTTCCGTGACGCCGCGTGTGGCGTCTGCTCGTACTTCATCACGATCCTCGATTGTGCACGTGCTGTGCACAATGTATGGCTGACTTGTGTACCTGGGCAAACATCCATCTATGAGCTGTTGCTTAAGGCTGAGGCTAACCCAAGCGTCTGTGGTGGGACTCTTTGCATCAACATAGGCGACCCAGACCGGTCTCTGGCGACTCGAGAGCTTCTCGCTGGTCGACTACGAGCACTTTGACGCGCTCGAGAACGGCGACATGAACTGGATCGTCCCCGGGAAGCTCCTCGCGTTCAGCGGACCACAGAAGGAGCGCGTCGTGCTTGATGCTCAGAGAGGGGCAAGTACGCTATTGGCGCATGAGTACGCGAAAGTGTTCCACGAACAGCTGGGCGTGAGCTGCGTCGTACGCTTCAACGAGCCCTCGACGTACGACCGCAGGGCGTTTCTCCACGCCGGTATCCAGCATGTACGGTCGAACTTATATCACCTCTGGCGGGCTCAATATTTGACTGACTGGCTGATGGTTGAATCATAGCTCGACCTCCAGTATCCCGATGGCGGAAATCCACCGGACGACGTGCTCTACAAGTTCATCAGAGTACGTGACAACATTCGAAATTCAATTTCCATGTTTTTTTAGCACGATTTTTTTCTCACAATGCTCGGAACCATTTTGCAGACTTGCGAGCGGGAAACTGGTGCTGTGGCGGTGCACTGCAAGGCGGGACTGGGCCGCACAGGCACCAACATTGCGGCGTTTCTGATGAAGAACTACCGCTTCACAGCAGCGGAAGCCATCGCCTGGTGCCGCATCTGCCGTCCCGGGAGCATCGTGGGGCCGCAGCAGCAGTTTCTGCTCGTAAAGCAGCGCGAACTCTTCCAACTCACGCCCTTCGACTCGACACGCGCTCCGTCTTCGCTGCTGCTACCACAGGAGCTGACGAAGTCGAGAAAGAAAAAGAGCTCGAGCCAGCCGAAAAAAGAGCTCCAGGAAGGTTGCGGCTCGTCAGCCTCCGAGCCTGTTGTGGTGAGTGAAATAGAGACAACAAGAGCCCAGGAACACCACTTTGGCCCGCAGAAACAACCTGTTGACAGGCCAGGCAGCAAGCTTGCGAGTCTGCGGCTGGCTCCGCTCAAGCACTCACCACCACCTTCTATGCGAAGAGCGACTGCGCCACCACCACTGCACCACATCGTGTCGCGAACTGCTGCTGCGCTCAAAGGCAGATAGATGATGAGGATCGATTGAAGGAAGAATGTTGTAATCTAACGGTAAAGCAACAAAAATAATTGATTTTATTGAATGTCCTTCCTATTGGGATATATACTCACGAGTGTGGCACAAGAAATGTGACACATACATACAATCCTACTTTCTTCCGTTCTTCCGCTCAAAAGCCGAACTCCACCCGACCGACACCGAGAAGCAAGTTGCGTTCTCGGCTCATAAATTCTTCCTCATCTTGTTTGTTTCTTGTTTTTCTTGTGTTCTTGGAGGTGGTGGGTGGCTCTGTCTTCTCTGGTGCTCCAAGACGAGAATACGCTAGCGTACTCCCGTCTTCGCTTCTCTTTCACTCGACTTCAATCAGAGCGGTGCGTGTTGTTCATATCCGGTGGTTCGTCTGCTGTCGGGTCCCCACCTATGTGCGTATTTTTGCTCCCAAGTAGGGAACATGGCTCAGGACGTACACGGTAGCCCCCTTCACCGTGCCGTAGGTGGACGACGAGACGTTCACCACCTGGGTTGTCGCGTAGTCCTTGACTCCGACGACAGTGCCGTATGCGGCATGGGTCACGTTGGAGACCTTCGTGGTGGTGAAGTCCTTCACCTTCACGACGCCGCTGACGGTCGAGCCGAACGCCGACGAGATCGACGAGGTGCCCTTCGAGGCAACAGTGGACGCGGTGTCGACAACGTCGTCCTTCTTCTTGAGCACGTACTGCTGGCCCTCGAAGAGCTTAGTCACCACGGTGGAGATGGTCTCGTCCACCTTGTTGTCCAGAGTGTCCAACACTGGCACCAGGAACTGCTGGTCGAGGTCGTGCAGCGACTTGCCGCTCACCTTCTGGAGCACCATGTTGGCACTGGACTCACCGAAGCGAGCCAGCTTGGACACCACGCGGAAGCTCGTCGTGTACGAGTACACGTGCTTGGTGGTGTCGTAGTAGTACGCCGCGCGGGTGAACCATGGGCGGTGGGTCTCCTGCTGAAGCGACAGCGCAGTCTGTGGGTGACCAGTGATGGCAGCCTTGGCGGTCGCGACGGCGTTGGCAGCGCCTTCACCGGCGTACTTCTGGGTCGTGGTCTTGGGGGCCCACTTGGTGCTCACGTACAGACTCACGGTTGTCGAATTTGGGCCGGGACTGACGAACTTGATCACGACGTTCTTCATTTCACCGACGAAGGTGGTCAGTGGCAGCTTGTTGGCCACCACAGCACCCTTCTTCTTGTGCGTGTGGATCTCCATGACGACGTCTTCGTCGCCGCTCATGTTCTTCAAGTCACTGTAGATACAATCAAAACAAAATAATTGATAGCGTCAGCAAAGACAGTCCACTCCGTCACCATATAACCTTCAGCTCAGACAGAAACGTACAAGTTGAGCGTCTGCTCAATGTCGGCATCGTGGTGGCCCTTGCTGTACTTGGTGTGCTTATCGTGGTTGCCAATGACGAACTTGACATTGTGGTCGATGGTTTTCTGAGGCGAATCCTCGGTTGCTGGCGGTAACTGCACTTCAATGCGATGCACTGATCACATTACATAAGAGAGAGCCCATAAACACACAGTTAGACCTCCATTCAAGCTTCCTCGCAGCGGCCTATCGTCACGACCACTCGAAGACGTACCAATGATCGCAAGCGTGCCGGTCAACACCATCTTCTTCTCTCGTCCTCTCACACGCTGCGGCTGCTTGGGGCTGCTGCTGCTGGTTGGAGCTTGAGAATCGAGGTGCGTCTTCCTGTCTGCGGGGGTTGCCAACTGTGCACTGAGATGCAAATTGGGAAATGAACCTCAGTTGGAGCGAAGCTCGCACGCACTCACTCGGTCAACAAGAAAAAAGGAAAGCAACGAGCGTGAGACAATCACTCTTGGTTGTGTGCATTCAGACCCGTTTTCTGATGGATACCGGCCGGCTGCGCGGATTTCGTATGGAAGTTTGTATGCCGACCTTTTTGGAAACGAGACAGGTGCCCACTTCAAGATCGATGCAGCCAGAAAAGCGAAGAAAACGGTGCGATCCTCTTAAAAACGGAGTTCTTTTGACCTGCACGGGTGACGTAACGGGCGTCACAACTGCCACACAATTGTTTTTCTTCTTGCCAGCCATTTTTTCAAGTGTTGTTGTTTGAGGTCCTTGCACTACTGACATATGAAATTTGGCTGGCGCAAATGAAATTGGCTGCCAAAAGGGCGGAAGAAAAAATCACGAAGTGTAGCTGTACATTTTCGTTTTTCCAACTTCAATCTCGCCACGAAAACAGCGATCTTCCGACTTTCGCCTTGAAGCTTCTCGCCAATTTTGCATTGCAATCCACATTCTTCTCGCACACGCTACTTGCGGATAATTCTTCACCAACTTTGTACAGTGAAGCAAAGAAACGCATGCATAATATTAGATTCTAATATGTAAGATGCATCCAAATTCGAAGCGAAGATGTAGAGTAGAGGCGACTCCCAAAGTGAAGAGCCTCTACGACCAGAAATGGACAACAAGCAAGCACGGATACGAGGTTAACGTTAATAGACGCCAACATTTGCACTTTTCGAACGCGTTCTCAGGGCGGACCATCGTAGTGAAACGCAAGACTTGATATCTTTCATTAGTTTTGTTGATTTTCGAGTTGCTGAACGAGATCGCAAGCAAAGGATGATGACTCGGTGACGAGAGGTCCGCTTTGCGAGCGGCGCAGCTGGAGAAAAGAAAGAGACCAGAAGAGAAGGAGGTCACACGCCCTTTGGTTGCACAGCACGAAGGACTGATTCAATGCGGAATTTTTTTGATAACAATGGCCACAGAGGATGATGCAATTCTGAAATGCAATCTGGTATCACAAGTGTGTCTCTCTTCATTCCGCCCTTGCGAGCAAATGATTCAGAGAAGCTTTATGGGCTGCGTGTGTGTGTTGAATCCAGTTGCAGCGGTTTCATTCTGAAACTTTCATCCACCCAAGTGGACACGAGACCTTCGTCTCCAGTCATCGTCATTGTCGGAAAAGACTGGCCACGAGCGTTTCATATCCAAACGCAGTTGCTCAGCAGACATGATAAAAAAATTCTCACACCAGAACGACCACCACTTTGAGAGATTCCTTCTCACGTAGCGTAGTTGGCTCTTCTGTCTTTATTTGAGTGGCTGGGCCGACTTCCGGTCCTTGGCCCAAGTGCGTCGATGCGTCTCGCAGTGTCACGTGCGTTTCAGATCCTATCGAACACAGGACGCTCGCAATGCTCACAGCGAAAAGCGCACCTGCTCTCTTCGTCAGAGAGCTCAATTGCGCGGCAGCGGACCTCTGACTTCTGAAGTTGCTCAAACAGGAAATGACTGGCTAAGATAAAAAAAATGCCATACAGTGTAGCATCGGATTCGTCCCAGGCGGTTCGATATTTGGGCTCTAAAATGACGCCGCTGCGGTCACAATCTGTTTTGCTGCGTCACGATGTGGACTCGGCTCGATTGGTCCCACCTCTCTGACTTGGATAGAGATCATCCCACTCCCAACCCAATTGTGCCCTCTCACGGGAATATTCACGTTGAGCTGTTCAGTTTTGTGAATAATGGAGCAAGGCTGGGCGCCTATTATTGTTGCAATGGGCTCACGTCTAAAGATGACAGCAGCGACAGTGTTTGCCCAGTCAAACACATAGAGCAGCATAGGTGCGTACTGTACGTGAGTTTGTGGGTGGGTCCGGTCCCGCAGCCAGGTCTCCTCAATCACTACGATTTGTACGGTAGGAAGTTCGCAATAATCGAAAATAACGGATTTACTTGGCTCGCCCAGAAGAAGATCTCTCTATTTCTAATAAATTTTGCTCGCTTCGCTACTGTATCGATACAGGATTGTTTAGAGGACGCAGCCAGCCGAGTTTTGGAACATGTAAGGCGCATTTATTGACGAGGAGGGCATCACCGAGATGGCCTGTTGTGTAAGGAAGAAGAAGAAAATTGTAAAGGAATAATAAAAATTTGTTCTGACGAGACGCCACGCACCAGCAATCGATCCCGATGCTGTCGGTGTTTTCGGTCCCGACACTTGTCTTTTCATGCTGGGACCGACACGAATATTGAGCAAGTCGCATGGCCTAATGAAAAAGGTAAAATAGAAAGGTTTTCGCAGCTTTCTTCATATGCGTTCAAGTATGGTTTCTATAAAATACACCAATTTATTTTATATAAAAAGGTTTTATTTAAACCAGTCGCGAAAACTAGTCATGCACTTCGGGCTACAAAAACAACACTTGAAGCGCGCTCAAGCGCACGCGTGACGCAATGAACGAAGGATTTGCATTGCGCTCACTGGCTGCTCCAGGCAGAAAATGAAGCCCTCATTTCCATTTCCCTCTTCTCTTGTTTGATGTGCGTGTGTGGCAGACGCGTGCTAACGGCCAAAACAATCACTCTGACACCAACATTCACTCGGACCAAATCTGTGACGTGGTGGACGGCGCCACGTCATAGAAGCGAACGAAGAGCTCATTTGCGAAAACGATCGACCAAGCGAGTGCGTCGGCGACAACAAGACCTCATGCACACGCAATCGACTTCGTTGTTTCCATTGTATTACTATACACTGTCATGCACACCACGCACAAGTTGACCCTCACTGTGCACCACTTAGCCGCTGACAGCCGCCAGTGACGAGCACGCCGCGGCACCGAGGTGATCGATCCACGCATTCACGATTTGCAATGCGTCGGCGCTGTCGCCCGCGAGCACGAGAAGAAGCAGAGCAGACGACACGACGAGAAGCGCTGCGGTACCGGCGAGCACCATGCGCTCGGCGCTGTTCACCCGCACGAGCGACGACCATGACGCAGCCGTGCTGTCTTGATGTTCAAACTCGACCGATGGGCTCAGCAGCTTTGATGGCTGGAACGCACACGGCAGGTCAATATCTATGGCCGTGAAGTCACAAGGGGCAGTCTCGATGGTCAGCGCCAGCGTCCTCTGGGCTGGTAGCGTGACAGCAGCAGCCGGTGCTGGAGAGACTGAGGCAGGCTTTGGTTTGCTGGCTCGAAGCTGCTTCAAGGCCAATGCGATGGAGCTCAGCGACACCGTCCAAATCTTCAAAGCAGCGATGCCGCGCGCAATAGCGTTGAAGCACTCGTCGACTGTGCTTGCGTTCCCAGCTGCGCATTCAAAGAACTGGTCCGCGTTCAGCACCTGAGCGAGCCATTCGCCTTCTTCCTTCGTGACTTGGCGTTCAGTCACAGCGACGTCGCACTTTGTCGCTACGAGCGTCAGCGTGAACGTGTGCCCAATGTAAAAGCTCTCCAGCTGGTGCACCCAGGAACCGAGGATGTCTTCAAAGCTGCGACGGCTCGTGACGTCGTAGACCAGGATCGCGCCGCGCGCATGGCGGAAGTACGAGTTGGGCAGCGCCGAGGCGACGCCAAACTTGCCCTGACCGGCAGTGTCCCAGAGCTGCACCTTCAAGAGCTGCTGGTCGCTGACGTGGGCCATGCGCTCCAGGTAGTCGCCCATCAGCAGACTCGGTCGTTCAGTTGTCAGACTGGAGCTGGAGGTCTTGGCCGCCAGCCGGTGCACGAGCGTGGTCTTGCCGACGCCGCTCGATCCGAGCACGATCACTATTGGAGATCCAGCCAAGCAAACGGTAAGTTTACAGGCTTATAAGCTTGAGAGATTAGCAGTCTAACGCACCTTTGTTTGCAGGACAGAGCTTCTTCTTGGGGTTGGCCGGCATGATCGAGAAGATGAGGTCGCTCTGATCTCGCGAAGCTTCTTGGGCGACCATGATATTGTCTTGTGGCTTGTGGGGTAGCGAGAGAAACGAAGACTGGACTGGAGACTGGACAGCCGACTGGAGCTGCTATTTGAGCGGTGCTGAGCGTGAGTGTATAGATGCCTTGAGAACACCAGGAGAAGAGAGCCTGGAGCTTTCTTGAAGGGTGGAAGCCAAGGCAAATTGGAAAATGCGTTTTCAGCAGCTCCACGAGGCAAGTGCGAGCTTGAGAAGCCCCGGATACAATGGACAGGCCACATCCCAGGCCTCCACAGGTCAGCGAGCCGGTTTGAACCGCGGGGTCGAGTTCTTCTATTGTTCTCCCAGTTCTTCTCGCATGTGAGCAGCCCTATTTTGGACCCTAGGTCCTATGCCTTGAAGTCGCGAAGGGGAAGGCCTAAAGCCTCGCATTTGGGCTCTCCATTAGCTCTCTATTGGACTGTTTCCCTGCTGTGGGGCTTCCGTTTCGAGCCTAGCGTTCCCAGCGTATTCTGTGCCTTGTGATGGCCGTCGAAAGCTGGGATGAATGATGAAACCCACAGTTCAAGATGAGGTGATCACCACCATAATTGCCCAACTGAGAGCTTTGACTGGCTCGATTTCGGCGCTTCTCATATAATAGGCTGTGATGAGAGCTTGAGGAGCCAAATATAAGAAAAGATCACGTCCGAGTCGGTTGAGCGATTGCGAGTACCATGGCGAGACCTGGCGCGAATTTGGAAATAGCCCATTTTGTTTATCTGGAGAATTTCTGGAAATTGGTGGTGCAACTCGTTGAAGTTTCGCGCCCTGATTTCTTCCAGAATGGCTTCAACTATGAATGCAAGATGGGTACACAACCCCCCACTTTTGACACGCATCTCCACTCGTGAATTCAAAGCCCACGAAAGCCCAACTCCATGACCAGGACCCCCGTAATAATTAGATGCCCATAGGAGTTTGTGGGCCGCCGCCGAAAGAGTCAGCACCATGGGTGTCTATTTTGCGATTGGGGGAGGGGAGGGGGGG
>JAASFY010000153.1:0-35914 GCA_023334035.1 Globisporangium okanoganense | reverse complement strand
CTGCTGTTGCGGCTCATCGCTCTCGTCGCCAGCGGGTCCGGGCGGCTGCAGCTTGGCGCGCAGCCGGTTGATCTTCTTCGCTACGACGTCCATGCCGTTGTCCAGCAGCTGCGTCGTCACGAACGCGTCCACCGCCTGCTGAGCTGTCGGGTGCAGCGCCGTCGTCGTCATGCTGATTGCCTCTTTTTTTGATGAAAATAAGTGACCGTATGTCGTGAAAAAACTGGTCACCGAACCGGCGGGGACATGATCACCTTCAAACAGCATCGGCCGATACATTAAAATGACCGTGTCCCCACCGATAGAATTTGAAGCGGTGGGGACACGGTCTCCCTTCAAACAGCATCGCCGGATACATTATTTTTGTCTGTCGCTGGCGGTTTCTAGTGGTCTTTTTGGCTGTCGCGTGTTACAAAAAGACATTTTTGTTACAATCCGAGGTGTCACAAACTCTGCCACAATCGTGTGTCAGAAAAAGCGATTCTTAGATTTAATATTGAAAAATGTCTTTTTATCAAACACGGTTCCTGAATTTCCATACGGGCACATTTCATTGTTGTTGCTGACAGCTTGTACGCGTTGACGCGCTCAAGATGAAGCACTTGCTCGCTCAGAAGAGCTTGCTAAGCGACGGCACTTTCATGCGCTGGACGGATCCGTCCGTGCCGCTCGTGAAGAAGAAGTCATCAGTCGCGACGGCATCTGTCACGCCCCACGACGAGTTCGTCTGTCAAACAACAAACATGTTAACAGACCAAATTTAATCACACAAGTTTTAAAATGGACTCAGCGCACACTTACCACATTGATCGCCATGTTGGACGCCGCGTCACCGAGGATGTTTGAAGCTGCATCGCCCAGGAAACTCGGCTTGGCGTGTACTTTGCTGATCGACGTCACTTCGCGGAAAATGGGCAGCGACCAGATTTTCACGTCGCCGCTCGCTGACCCAGAAAGCACACACTGGCCGCTCGGGTGCAGCTCCAACGTCGTGATCGCAGTCTCGTGCGCGTTCGAGACTGTATGCAGCACCCTTCGCTGCCGCATATCAAAGACGCTGATGGAACCGCCTTCGCCGCCAGAGATCAGGAGCTGGTGGATGGATGAGAACGCCACGGACGCAGCGCCCGCCGGGTGACACACTGGCGCCGCGATCTGCGCCTTGGAGCTTGGAAGCAGGAGGTCCCAGATGCACACACTTCGCTTCCTGTGTGGGCAGAAAAGGATGGCCGAAGTAGACAGAATGGTCAGTATACAGGTAGTATACACAATACCTCTTCACATGATTCAAATACGTACTCTGTAGAGCTCCCGACTGTCGCCACGCAGCTCCCAGAGTTGATAAACGTCAGCGCCTTTGCTCCTTTGTCATGACACTGCCCAGCAAAAGTGAAACACACATTCCAGAATGGTGAGATCCGAGCCATACTCACGGTGTATCACTCACAAAATCATCATGTGAGAAGCATACCTCGATCTGACGGTAGCAGGTCTCGCGATCCAGGTTGCTGAACTTCCACATGAACAGGCGGCCGAGCGTATCCACAGCGCCCATCTGCTGCCCCAGGTTGTCGAACTTGATCTTCTTGATATCGCGTCTCGAGGCCAGCGCCGGGCTCGACGGGAATGACTGAATCACAGCAAAATAAATACAATGTCAGTCAAGTGCTATCAGAACCAACTAAACGAATAGGATACCGCCCGTACCGCCAAGATGTCGTCCATCTGGAACGCACACACAGCACTCAGGCTGTCGTAGGACCACAAGTGCACTTTGCCCTTCTGGTTGCCCGAGATGAAGAGCGGCAAGAACGGATGCGACTCGACCGCCGTGGGCTTGAAACTCGGCACTTTCGCGTCCGAGGGCGACGCCGCTGCGCTCCCTGAAAGCAGTGATGACGATGACGGCGACCCTGCGAGCATGCGGCTGCCAATCGACAGCGGTGGCCCGATCGCAGCGTTCAGATCCGAGTTGTTACCACCAATGTTCTCCGCCGTTTTCCGCCGCATCATGGCCGGGTTGGCGTCCGAGAAGAACGAAGCTTGCGGGTTTGCGTACATGCCTTTGAACTGGAACTTGCTCCCGTCCGAGTAGTCTGCGCAGCCTGTTCGACAGATCCCCTTGCTGCTGCAGAGCACCATCTCGGCTGTATCAGTCGCGCGATTGAAGCACATGCTCTTGATCGAGACTTCGCTGCGGTAGATGCAGCTCGTATTCAGCACTACCACTGCTGGTGTCTGCATGCGCTTTTCGAACAGATCGACCAGGTCTGCAGCGCGAGGAGTCCCCGGTCCTTTACCACCAGCAGCACTGGTCAACATGATCTTCTGCGAGCGTGTCAGTACCGACTTCTTGAACGGGAAATCTGGGAGATGGCCCCAGCTGATCTCGTCCTTGATCTTCTCGCTGCAGCACTCGAGCTGCGCGTTCAGACGCAAGAGGAACTCGTCCTTCTCGGTAAACATCTTGAGGATCAGCAGCCACGGACAACGTGTACACGCACAGCCGAGCAGGCGTCGCGTGTCACGTGTTGTATCTTTCTTCGATGGCGAGGACGACCCGGACGCGGTTCCTGATGGATGTGCGCCAGCGCTTTTATCTCCGCCACCACCAGCGGCAAAGACTGATGTTGATACAACTTCGAACGGACGAAAGTAGAGCTCTGCGAGGTCGCACAGCAGTTTCCTGGCTGCGTGCATCGACAGCTTGGCGTTGTACGTTGTCCACGCCTGCACGAGTTTCTTCGCTGGCACAGTGGACCCAGAAACCGGATTCGCGCCTTCGACTGCGATCTTCGTGATGTGCACGGGCATGCCGCTTGCCGCCATCATCAGCACGAGCGTCCAGTACTGACAGTACGTAAAGAACGGCGATGACGAAGCACTCGATAACTGCAGTCGGTTTGTCTTCACGTCAGCAACGAAGTTGTCGAGCTCGTTCTGCATCATCTCGATGACTTGGTACAACACGGGGATATCCTGTTGAAGCGACGACGCGACACCAGGAGTCTTCGCTTTCAGAGCCGCTTGACGATTCGCCTCACTACAATACACGCAGACATCCGAGAGCGCGATCTCCCTGAGCTCTTCGAGGGCTTTCCTTGGGAGCGCGTCTTTGTGAGGGAAGATCATGCCGAGCGAGCGATACAGACAGCAAGGGCTTCGAATGTACCGCGAGCAGACGCAGATGACGCTGTAGATCGCAGCGGCCGCTACGCGCACGTACTCGCTGCTTGTCATGCACGCGCGCTGCTCTGGTGGCTTGGAGTAGTAGTAGCTAAGCCAGAGTAAGAGCCTGGACGCAGCTGAAAGCAGCTGTGCACACGTTTGGTCCACGCGTCGCGTATGCAGTTGATCTGTCGACGACGCCACGAGATCCCCCAGCGCTATCAGCGCGATGCCCTCGGTGATGAGTTCAATGAAGTGTGGCAGCGGGCTCGTAAATTGTGGAAGTACGACCCTGGAGGCTTGCGCATCTGGTAAACTGGTCCACCCAGAGACGAGGAAATCCAAACCTGCGAGCCGACATGAATGCACGAGCGACTGGACGACCGAGCTGCGCAGCACACCTTCGACGTACGACACTGCGGTCTCTGATACATTCTCCAACACAAATTCCCCACCTCGTGCGAGCACACACTGGATCTCGTCGTTGATCCCGCTCTCCAGGTCGCACTTCAGTCGGTTGGCACTCGACGTCGGCGACAGCAGCGCGCTTTTCGTCATCATCATCGACTGTTTGATGCGATTCAGGAACGCTGTGTAGAGTGAATCGACCTGCGAACCCAGAGCCGAGACGAGAATCCGGTGGCGACACGCCAAAAACGCCGCTGCCTCGGGAGATCGCGTCGACTTGTCACGACAGAACTGCACAAAGAACTTTGCAAAGTCGCGCTGCTGCATGAGCGCTAGCGTGTTAAGCCCCATGCCTTGCAGCCGGCTCAGCGCGAGTGTCTGGAGACTCACAATCTGGGTCTTGAGCGCGAGCTTCAGCGGCGTGATCGTGCTCTGGAGAAACCGGACAATCTCGCACGCGCCGAGCATGCTCTGCCCGAATGCGCGCCAGTAGAGCGTGTACGGGTACGCCTGTCCGTAGGTGCCAAACACACAGCGCATCTCGATCGACGGCACTGTCAGCAGACACTGGATCCCACTGAGCGTCTCGCCCAGAAAGTACTTGACGAGGAAGCTCATGTAGATATCCCCACACGCTCTTGCTTTCGATAAAACGGTTGTCTTCAGAAATTCTTCACACACGCCTTTGCATCCAGAGGCATCGTCGCCACCTTCGTTTGACAACGCAGCGCCGCTTTTGAACGTTCTCATGTTGCTGCTCAAACCGCTGAACGAGAACTGCCCAAAGTCGCTCGTTCCACCATTAGAGCCACCACTGTCGCCGCCAAGATCCCATTTCTCCGACAGCCGCGCGATGAGGAACGAAAGCACGAGCGTTCGGTCGGCGTGCTCGGCGACCGCCATCGCCTCTTGGACTTTCCCACCGAGCAGGAAGAACGCGGTTGAGAGCTCGTAGCGTCGCTTCGCCTTCAGCACGTACGCGTTCTTGATCGCCGCGTTCTTCCAGCGCGGGTCCGAGAAATCGTTATTCAGGAGATCGGAAATGCGGCTTTCGTTGGCCATCTTGAAGAGACTTGCGAGCAACTTGGTCTTGCCCAGGAGCACGTAGAAGAGCGCGACGTGGAAAGGATCACGCGTCGATGCGTACTCGGTCTGTGCGGCCTTCTCCGTGAACTGCTGCAGCTTGGTGACGCTCTTGACCCAGAACGGCAGACGCAGCTGCTTCATCTCCTTCCACGTCATCACTGGTGTGGGGAAGCACTCTTGAAGAAGCTCGTCCTGGAAATCCGTGATTGCGCCCCACGCAACCTGCTCAGAGCAAATTCCCACTGCTCTCTTTAACGCATTGGATTCAGCTGTTGCGTCGTCTTCATCTGGACTACCACCGCTACCATCTGTGTCCGACTTGGTCTTCGTAGTGCCACTGTCAGCACCTTCCTGCTCCAGAGGCCATAAGAGACTCGCTTGGAACCGGAGCGCTGCTTCGTCCTTCTTTCTGCTCGCGTCGCGTTCCCACGCGATAGTTTTCCTGAGCCTATTGACGATCGCCATGAACGCTTCACCTTCCTGCGGTGTCATAAACGTCAGCAAACTCTTGTGTTCATTGAAGAATAATGGTAGCGCTGTTCCTTCAAGAGTCGACTGAGTGTTGCCGAGAACAACAGCTTGCTCGGTGATCGAAGTCGGGTCGCTAGAGCTCGTCAGGGCTGACGATCGCGGAGCAAAGAGCATCTCTGCGCGATCCGAGTTGCGTGTCGAGCGATAGTCCATCGCGAACAAGTCACTCGCCCGGGCAGGAGCAGCGGCACATGAAGATGAAGAGTAGCTCGATCCATATCCAGAGGATTTTGGCTGCTTCCCGTTCAGGTACACGACAGATCGTTCGTCCTCAGCCTCACTTTCTTCACTGTCTGCTTGTTGTCCAAGCAGCTTTGAAAGCGAGAGCAGCGGCAACTCAGTCAGCTGTGTGTCGTCCATCATGCGAAGGTAGCATGTTTTCTCATGTTCGACGATCGACTCTTTCACGTGCTCCAGGACTCTCTCGAGGCTCTTGAACGACCCGCGTAGCAGCAGAAACATCAACGTCACTGGATGGTAAACTGGAAAAGCGCTGGGTGAAAGTGTGCTGGTGTTCACCACTGACATTTGCTGCACGCCAATCGCACGGGATAGCCGGAATGGCAAGCCACCGTACGTTCCTGCAGTGGTACTTGCACCGCTCAGGTCGTGGAGGTTGATGCTCGCGATGCTCGAGCCCAATGCCAGCAGCGCATGTGGGTAGCTGTTAAGCGAAGAAATCTTCTGAGGCTTGACGCTGAAGCGGCTTGATGACCACGCAATATACCACTTGTTGATCGGCGCTGACGCGTCAAACTTGATCATTCCGATGGTTGTCGTCGACAGGAAGAGCAACTCGCAGTCTCGCTCTGCTGTGACCGGTGGTGTCCACTCCAAGGAGACAATCGCACCAAGTTTCTTCTGCTCAATGCTCACGATGCCTTCACAACAGCTCTCAAACGCCGGAAGAATGCAAATCTGAGCATCTAGTACACTGGTTGCCGCTGCTTGCTGCTTTCCGTCGTCTTTCTCGAAGAGCACAGCCACACGTCCACATGAACTGAGCGAAAACTGCTTGAAATCGAAGCGCTCTTCGACAATGTTGAAGTTCATGCTGTCCTTGGGTTTCTCGGACGCGGACGATTTCTTGATCAGCTCCGTGACATTCGTACTCTGGATGCTCTTGACCTCAGTCAGGTCGTCCAAGTCCGTGAATGTCCACAGATCAAAGCTGAAGCGCGCATCGATAGTCGCAAACACGACTTCGAATGGCTGCAGCGATGGGACGCTGGAGATTCCAGCGAGCTTCTTGTCGTGCGGCATCGACACGTCGGTTTTCCGGAAGAGCTTCATTGATACAGGCGAAACTGAAGAAGTAGGAGAAGGCGGACTCGTCAAGTCGAGCTCGTCTTCATCATTGGCATCATCTCCTGGACTCGCGGCTGGTGATGGCGGTGCCAGCGACTCAAATTCAAACACCCAGACCACAAGCTCTGTTCCGCTGCGCTTCAAGCCAAGCACAACGCAATAGTCTTTTGATAAAAGTGACGATGAAGACTGCAGCACTTTCCCGAAAATCGACGACGGTGACGACCAGTCCAATTTCTGAGACTCGGGGACCCGTAGTACCACCAGATCGCTTAACTCCACTTGGTCTCCCTCATTGCTCGAGTCGACAAAGCAAATTGTCGCATTCGTCGCCATCGCCCCGACGAACGAACCACTTTGAAATGATCCACTCCTCACGCTGCTACCTCCCAAGAATGGCAGCGGAGGTGTTGCTGAAGAACAAGCAGAAGTCGCTGCTGCTGCGCCACTCTGATCATCGTTTGCAGCCGTCGCTGCGTATAGCTTCCCGTCAGCAAAGAAGAAAAGCACGCTCTGCTCTTCATAGCAGACCGCATGCGTTGCTGCACTCATGGCTGCGATCAGCTGGGGTCTACAGATCACCTGAAGCTTTCGAAGCGACGCGCTCGGGCTGAAGATGTCCAATCGGTTGTCAATGTTTGACACTGCAACCTTCAGCGGCGGAAGACTGGAACCAGCACCACCACTGCTCTGGGTTCCCCAGGAAGATGAAGATCGAGCCTTGGAAATCGCGAGCGAGATCGCATTCCCATCTCCCTGCTTGGCGCCAAATACGCTATCGCACAGATCGCCAACCTCGCAGCTCTGCACTGAATAGCAGACCGAGCCTCGATTGCCCCGCCCGCCACCAAAGGAAGAGCTATCAGCCTGCAGCTTCAGTCGCGCCACTTTCAGGTATGTCTCGACGCGCTGCGGCTGGAACACGATCTCAATTACAAACGTCGGGCTCCCATTCTCTCGATCTAGGTACAAAGCATAATGGAAACATACACGCGCTAGGTCAGAAATCATGACAGACATCTGGATACTAGCATGATCGTCACCTTTGTAATCCGACGAACAAATGCTGATGATGCTGGCGTCGACGAGTTGCGCACGCAGCCCGCCGAAGATCAGCAGCAGCGATACGCGCGGGGTCACGCCCTGTATTCACACATAGAATACATCAGTACATCGCAGAACCTTGCTGGCGTACGGCAGTACCATGACAAAATGCCATACCGAGAACGGGATGAACTCGGTCCGGAAGAGACACAGGTCACCATTGTCGTGGACGCCGTACAGCAAATGCACTGCAAAGGTCTTGCTCAGCGTCGCATTCCCACAGATGAACGCCTCGCCCGCGTGCGTGTCGGCAGTCGCGCCACTCTTGTCGCCAAGCAGCTTGGCATTCATCTTGGAGATGCCATCCATGCGTTGGCTGTAGAGCTCGTTGCGCCGCGCGTCGTCCAAGCTGTTGTAGCCATAATGGAACATCGAGAGCGCTGAGAGCACGTTCGATTCGTCCAGCATCGCGTCGCCGATCGCAGTGAGCGTGCTCGGGATCGGTCGAGCCCAGTGATGGTCCACGAGTCCAAACGTTCGAATCACCGCGTTCGCGTCCCTGTCAGCGTCAAAGAAGAACCGGTCCGAGTCGGGCTGCAGCAGGTAGTCCTGTCCGCTGAAGATCTTCCAGAGCACGAAGGACCGCGCAGTGGACGCCACGTTCTCCCTCCAGATCGATACATTGCCGGCCTTGTCGAGCGTGAACAGCATCTCGCAATGTAGAGTCGTCGTCGTTGTTGCCACTGACTGGTGCGTCGTCTGGCTCCGCGTCTTGAACGTGTGCGCGTCCTTGGACCACTGCAGCCGCTGGAGCGCTCTCTGATGGGCCAAATACATGCAAATTGGCGTGCCGTCGTGGTCGAGATCGCCCAGATGCCACACTTTCACGATGCGGTCGTGTTTGCCCGCCGTCGCGAGAAAGCGGCCACCACTGCTCGTCGCCGCGTCAAAGTGGCTAACGCTCTGGTCCGCCCCACAGCGCAGCGAGAAGTTCCGCTGGAGATACACCTGCACAGCGTCGTCGATGACTTTCCAGATCGTGATCTTCTCACCGGCGCCGACGAGGAGTAGGTCTTCCGCGCCGCTCTCGACCCACTCGACGCGGTCCATGAGCCGATCTTCGCTCTTCCAGCGCACGCTCTCGCGCCACGTCGTGAGCTGCAGGTTCATATGCACCTTCGCATAGTCGCTGCTCACGTCACCAGCGGCATGTGTGGACGAGCCACCGAGTGCGTTGAGTCCAAACGCGTCGTCTGCTGTGCCAGCGACACCCGCGTTGACGCGACTGCTGGAACCTGACGACGAGAGCGATGCGGCCCTAGCGCCGCAGGGCATGAGCAGCACGCCACGGCCTTCATCGACGCAGAGCGCGATCGCCCCACGGGCCGCCTTGCGCGTGGCGTTGAAGCGGATGCAGCGGATTGTGTCGTTGCCTGTCCAGATCTGCCAGAGGTCGAACTGGGACGGGCGCTTGGCCTCGCTGCGCGGGTTCTGCGGCGTCGCGGCCTCCTGGTTCTCCACGAGCACGACCACGAGCGTGCCCGTCGCGTACATGAAGTAGCGGCTGCCGTCAAAGAGCGCGGTGCACATGCGCAAGTCATTAGAGCCACCAACGTCCGGCGCCGCGACCGCCGCGATCGCTTCTTCGAGGTGGAACACCATTGTTGCACTGTCAGTCTGTGCAGCAATTCATGCGACTAGCGTGGACCACGTTATAAAGTGACGCAATTAAGGTTGTCCACGTAAACAGATTCGCCTCAAATAATAGATTGTCGATTTGCTCCGGATGGATTTGCATCAATTTTGCTATTTAGAAGGTGATGTCTGTTTTAGATAGGTAAATAAATGTACGGATGGAACTTCAACATGTACACTACGTGGTCCACACTATTCCACACCCACCGAAGAGTCACTTTGAAAAGACGCGCCAATAATGCGCTTCCCATGAAGATCCGCCAACCCAATGCGACCATTCTTTCTCTTGTTGCTGCTCTGAATCAGGATGGCGCCCAAGAAACCTATCGCTAGTGCCACGTCGCCGCTCAAGAAGAAGCTCAAGGAGCCAGGCACCAAGGCGCTGGGCGGCGATGGCGCCGACAAGGACCACGCGCGCGGCGCGGACGGCAGCGCCTTCAGCGCCGGCCAGGACAACGACGAGATGGACGCCTACCACGAGCCCGTACGTTGCTCATTATGTATTGTAGGAGGTTGGCTTGTATAGAGGGACATGCATATAATCGTTGCTCTTCATGTTTATGTAGGTGAAGAAAGTGGTGGTGCCGGACAACCAGCTCAAGCTCTCGGAGGCCGAGCTCAAGGAGGAGTTCTCGCGCGTGCTCACAGCCAACGACCCGAACGTGCCCAACAACATCACCAAGTACAACTACAAGGAGCGCACGTACAAAGTGGATCCACCAGGCCCCGGCGACCACCTGTACGTGCATTTGTGTGCAGATGGGAGCATGATCCACAAAGAGTCGGAAGACGCCAAGACCCAGGCGGCTTTCGACCAGAAGCGCGCCGAAGAGGAGAAAGAGACGCGCGAGATCGCGATCAAGCAGGCGAAAGAGGAGGCCGAAGCCAAGGGCGAGAAGATCGACGAAGCCTCGCTCCAGTTCGAGTCGGGGAAGAACCAGTTCAACTACAGCGAGCGCGCGGCGCAGACGTACACGAACCCGCTCCGGCAGCGGTCCGTCGAGACCGAACCCCCTCCGGTCGTGAGCTTCATGGCGACGGTCACCCAGTGGGAAATCTACGACACCTTCATGGACGCGTACGAGCAGCACCAGCGTGAGCAGATCCAGCTGCAGAAGGTCGCGCAGAAGAAGGAAAAAGACGAAAAGGACGGCGGCGAGATCATGGTCGCAGCAGTGTCCGCGGCCAGCAGTAGTGGCGGCGGTGGTGCAGGCGGGAGTGGCGGCAGTAAGGGCAAGGGCGACGACATGGTCCACTCGGCGGCGATGGGCAAGACGCTGCGCATCATCGAGCGCATGGTGAACCAGAACGCGGACGACGAGATCTTCCACGACTTCAAGTACTGGGAAGACGCGAGCGACCAATTTCGCGAAGGCGAGGGCTCGCTACTGCCACTCTGGCGCTTTTCAAACGAGCGCGCCAAGAAGAAACAGGTGACGGCCGTGTGCTGGAACCCACGCTTCTCGGACCTCTTTGCGATTGGCTACGGCTCGTACGACTTTCTCAAGCAGGGCACGGGCGTCGTGTGCTGCTTCTCGCTCAAGAACTCGTCCCACCCGGAGTTCACGTTCACGACCGAGTCCGGCGTCATGTGCCTCGACTTCCACCCGCAGCACGCGGCGCTGCTCGCCGTCGGGTGCTACGACGGCACGGTTATCGTCTACGACGTGCGCAACAAGGCGAACCGGCCGATCTACACGTCGACGATCAAGACGGGCAAGCACACGGACCCGGTGTGGCAGGTCAACTGGCAGGAAGAGGACCTGGCCAAGGAACTCAACTTCTACTCGATCTCGTCCGACGGCCGCGTCGCCAACTGGATCATGAGCAAGAACGAGCTCAAGATGGAGCCCGTGATGCAGCTCAAGATCGTGTCGACGGCCAAGGACGACCCCGAGGAGTCGTCGCTCTCGGGACTCGCGGGCGGCTGCTGCTTTGACTTTAACCGCTTCAGCGAGCACCTCTTCATCGTGGGCACGGAGGAAGGCAAGCTGCACAAGTGCTCCAAGGCGTACTCGGGCCAGTACCTCGAAACCTACGTGGGCCACCACATGGCGGTCTACAGCGTACGCTGGAACCCGTTCCACGAGCGCGCATTCCTCTCGTGCAGCGCCGACTGGACCGTGAAGCTCTGGGACCACAACCTGCCGGACCCGATCATGTCCTTCGACCTGGGTAACGCCGTGGGCGACGTGGCCTGGGCGCCGTACTCGTCCACGGTCTTCGCGGCCGTTACGAGCGACGGTAAGGTGCACGTGTTCGATCTCGCGGAGAACAAGAACGAGCCGCTCTGTGAGCAGAAGGTCGTCAAGCGCGCCAAGCTCACGCACGTGGCGTTCAACCTGCAGGACCCGATCGTGCTCGTAGGCGACGACCGTGGCGGCGTCAACTCGCTCAAACTCTCGCCCAATTTGCGGAAGATCACGACCGGCGAGGATGACGGCACGATCCCCGACCTGCGCAACGTCAAGGCGCGGTTCAAGAAGGAGTTTGAGAAGATCGACAAGCTCCTGAGCTCCAACGACAACAAGGTCGAGCGGTAAGGTGGCGGCGGCGTTACGAAGCAAACCCATTGAGGGTAACAGTGTGCTTATATCATTTCTTATATGTCTCTTGAAGGCTTGTGTAGACTTTTGCATAAATTATAGGGCTAACCCCTCTCTCTCAATTGTTAAAAGGTATTGGCGTTCTCGCGTGCGAGAATGGCTTCACACAGCGCGGCCTCGCTGGTCTTGGCGATCGCCAGGTGCTCCTGCGCCACGTCGAGCGCAGACTTGCCATTGTTGTTCTTGGCCTGGACGTTAAAGCCGAACTGGAGCAGCCACTGGCACGCGCGATACTGGCCGTTCGCGGCGGCCTTGTGCAGCAGCGAATCGCCCTTGCGGTCGAGCGCGTCAAGGCTGATGCTCGCATTGAGCAAGTAGTCAAGGATGTGAACGTGACCCTCGCGCGCAGCCCAGTGCGCAGGCGTCCAGCCCATGTACCCAGGTGAGTCTGGACTCACGCTGCGTGTTGCGAGTGTCTCGCACACGCGGCGGAAACTGAACAAGTCACCATCTTTCGCCAGGTTGATGAGCTCTTCGATCGTCTCGAGGTCGCTCGCTGAATGGTAATGGCGCACATTGTGATGATGGTGGTGGACATGATGTGGACCATTCTTGTGAGGACCATTCTTCTGCGAGGAGTGATGGTGATGTGGCTCGTCGCCACCGAGCGAGATCTCGATGAGCTCGCTTTTGACCACGTGGCCGTCCTCGTCCTCGCTCTCGTAGCTCTGGGTCTTCTCCTCTTCTTCCTCGAGGCCGCCGTCAAAGTCGTCCAGCTCCATTTCCTGCTGGTTGCGCTGCTTGGGCTCGGCTCCGCAGCTGCCCGTGGTGTCTTCAAGTCGCGCGGGCGCTTCCTGGATGGATTTGTGTCCAGTTCTGGACGTCTGAGGCTCGAGATCCTTGGATACAGCAGCGGCGGAGGCCTTGGGCGTGATATTCGCTATGAAGCTCAGCGCCTTCTTCAGGACCATGACGTGCTTATCTCTCGCTGTGTGGTTCTTGTGATAGGACACGGACGACTGCGGCCTGTGGTCTCAAAGGCAAATTGAAGAGCTCTTTATCGTGTTGCTTGAGCCTGAAGAGCTCCAAGAGAATGGGAGCCATTCTCAGGGGCGGATCTTTTGCCAGTGAGCTCCAAATTTAACCACCGAGATAAAGATTTGAGCCTATTCTTAATGGAAATCTGAGCAGCGCACTGCCAACCTCGGAACCTGAGCTGAGCCTGAGCTCAGAGTGTATTCCTGGGCATGGATCCTAGTCCTAGGGTGTTGTTGTTGACGTTCTGCTGGTATAGACACCGTAATCCTCCTGGACGATCTCCTTAAGGCTCGAGTACGACACAGCCACGAGGCCATCTCCATCTTCTTCTCTGGCAGCAGCATCTCCACCATCACCACCAATCTCTTCATCAGGTCTACTGACAGCAAAATCGGAGCTCCTCAGGCACGCCGAGCGGATAAATGCGCTCTTGGCGTCCATCTTGAGCCGGTCGCGCAGGATCTTGCCCACGTACTTGCTGCTCGGACGCGCCGTGCAGAGCCCGAGCTGCTGCAGACAGAGCACGAACGCGTCGACGTTGGTCACTTCGAGGCAGCTGCCGAACCAGCGTACCTCCACGGGCAGCATCTGCTTGGGGTCCAGAAAGTTCACGTTCAGGGCGAGCTCAGGCCACTCGTCCACCTGTTTCCCAGTAGTACCCGAGCCAGAGCCAAAGCTGCCACCACTCAGCACGCACCGCATGAGGTCTCGCTCGCTCTCGTTCGCCAGTAATGCGATTGCGAGCGGCAGTGGCAGCTGCGAGCACCGGGAGAACGTGCTGCCCACTCTGTGGTTGAGCTGGCCGTCGATCTTTAGCCCCCTCTTGGACTTTAGAGAGTTTGAAGTAGCCATAGTTCCGGACTCAATGCGTGCAACACACCGGATCTTGGTGTCTGCCTGGTGCGGCAGTGCGAAGAAGACCTCGCTCTCGCTCGCGTAGACAAAGCCCACGACGTCTGAAGTCGCAAACACGCCACCTCGTGCGTCTTGTAGCGTCACGTGGGATATTGAACCACTGGTGCTGTTACTGGATGATGATGATGAGGAGGAGGCAAAGGTCTCGTTGAACCGCCGGACGACCTCGCGACAGAGGAAACCCACGCGCTCGCGCGGGTTGATCGGCACGCGCACGCGGTGCTCACCGACCTGCACGAGCACGCGGATGACGCTCGGTAATGTGGCCAAGAGCGCGTCATCCAGTCCGTACTGGGCTTCACAAGGCGGTTCTTCTTCTTGCTGTTGTGGCAGCGAAAACTGGTCCTCAACCTCCTTCTTGTCTTCTTCATCTTGAACATTGCCATCAATGGCTTCTTCGGTCTCTTGATCTTGTTCTTCGTCGTCGTCTTGATCGCCAGTCTCTTCACAAATACTATCGACTCGATGGGACTGATCGCTCGCATCCAGTGGATCTCCACCACCAGTATCTTGATCCATGTCTGGGTCTTCACTATGTTCCAGTGACTCCTGTGATCGTCGTCGGTCGTCCTCCTGACCGCCTGCGTGATGATGCACCTCAATGGATTCCGTGGGCTCCATAGTAAGTGACCTACACGACGAAGCCGCCGAGCCTGTTTTCCTTGGCCCGTTCTCAGTATCAGCGTCCGCACTGCGCAGTTCGTGAGCTTTCGCCTTGCTCTCGATATCGATCGCTATCAGCTCAGCGGCCTTGTGTCTCGCTGCTGAAGACGGAGACAACGCGTCGAGCCCAAACATCTTCTTGCAGGCACTGTAGCTCGGCCCCACGAGCCGCGCCGCCGACTCCTTCGAGTGGGTCGCGAGCTCCACGACTTCCGACTCGAGCTGCTGCTGCGTGGTCTTAACGAACTTTGTGATCACGCTCGCGGCCGCGACCATCTTCCTATTGGCGTTCACGAGGTCCTCGGGGACGCCAAAGCGCGAGCCACTGCCATTTGAACCCTTGCGCTTGGTTGAGATTCGAGTCGCAGCTGCCGGCTCATTATCGAGGACGAGGCTCATGAGATGACCACTCTTCATAGCTCTGCGCTCAGCCTTGGTGTCATGATGGCCACCACCAACTTCATGTCTCTCTAAAGTACCAATTGGACCATCGGAGTTTGTCTTTAGTGGCTCTATGATCTGTACAGGAGCAGGTGGAGTACTGAGCTCCTCAGTCTGACGCTGTGGCGTCACGTGCCGTCGGACCACGCGCTGAATGGCCTTAGCAGCCGCCTGACGCTCGTGGTCCAGTCGTATTCGCCTGCACTGAGCCTTGGTCAGCGTCTTCTTCTGAATCGGCTCGGAGCTGAAACCCTCGGTCTCAGTTGTACCCATAGACTCGCCTGTTGCTATTGTACTCCGGTGGAAAAATCGCACGAGCTGCGAGTTGAAGAGCGAGCGGAAGTCGAGCGAGCTCTGCAATACCAAATGGCCCAGCTGGTTGTCGCTTACGATGCTCACCTGTCTAAAGAGGTTCTTGAGCCTCGCAGTAGCTGATGCCTGGGCCTCCAGCAGCGTAAATTCGACCGCTCGGATCTCCAATACTGCGAGAAAGAGCGTCTGGGCGATGAACACAGCACTCTGGAGTGGACTGTGAGCCTCTGAGAGCGCTTTCTTGATAAACTGGAAGGCCGGGTGGTCCACTTGGCACCGAATGCGGTCGACGGAGACGTGGAGACTCAACTGCGAGTGGCAGTTGGCGCAGATCTGTGTGCCGTCCGAGAAACTCGAGCGTACACCGATGGTTTCCGCCACGAAGAACGACTCTAGTGTACTTGGGCTCTTCTGTTCCTGATGAGGGCTCTTGGTTGTGCACTCGAGGTGGGCGAGCTTCACAAAGACGCGGTCTGGCCAGAGTGACCGTCTGGGCAATGATGCTGAGGCTATTGAGCCATCAGCACCACTGACGCCGGCGCTTGTCGTAGAGCCTGAGACATCCTTGGTCTTGGAGTTCTTCTTGTAGACGCAGCCGCAGCCCTGGAGCGTGCACTCGAGCATCTGAAACGCGAGCGGCAGCACGGGTACGAAGATCGCGTCGCCGACAAACTCCTTCGCCTCGGTCGTAACGCTCAAGTCTCTCATTTGTACCAAGAACTTGCGCTCCACGAGGCGCTTCCCACCATTACTACCGCTGGTACAAGAAGGAGACGAGCGCATGAGCTGTTGGACGTTGTGGAACAGGTGGCTGTCGATATTCAGTTCGAGCTCATCCAGCGCAAACACGAGGCGGAGCCTAGGCATCACCATGCTGTCTAGGATTCCACCATTATCACCACCACTTGGCCCAGGATCCATGACTCCATGGTCAAGACTCGCTCGCTGATTGGAGGTCGGCGAGGCTGGCGGTCCACACACATGGGTCTCGATGCCTTCGAGCCGGATCTGCTGCAGACAAGTACCGCATTTGATAAATACTGACTGCTCCTTCTCGTTATGCGCGTGATAGGCCTCATTCAACACGAGTGCCAGGTCGCGTTCAATGTTACAGGTGAGTTTTTGCAGGTGCCACTTGACAAAGACGCTCTCGCGCAGCTGCTTGAGCTGCATCACATCGCGGCTCGGCTTGAGAAAGAGCACGACGGTGTCCTGGAAGACCACTTTCACCTCATGGACCGTGATCTGGAGCTCGCGGACATTATCGTGGTGCACAATTAGGTTCACGGCGGCGTGCTGAGCTGTTAGAGAGAGATGGTGCTTGCCCAGTCGCTCCGAGGTGAACCAAAGCTTCGCGTCCACGGTGAAGCGGAACGTGAGCTGGAGCGCAAAGCTGGCTTCACTGTCGGTCTCTTGGTCGCTTGTATTGCTCGTGGTCTTTGGCACTTCGCCACACTGGCCCTGGTGTTTTTGTAATAGCAGCAACCCTGCGCCAGCCGCCCGGGCCGCTCGCTCCTGCTGTGCGGCCGCGCAGATCCAGCCACTGACCGTCGCGTAGACCTGGTAAATCTGCAGCAGCTGTGCGATCTCGTATTCGAAGGGCAGTGTGTGCAGGTTGACGTCGATGACGTGGGAAAGCGTCTCCCAGGACTGCTGGGTCTTCAACTGGCGGTGGCCAAAGAGCGTCATGCGCAGCGTGACCTCGTGGTCATGCAAGAGCTGGAGCGGTGGCTGTGATGGCGTATCGCCGCCATGGGCCTCGCTACTGGCCGTGAGCAGCACGCTGCAGCTAAACGAAATAAACTTGAACCTTGTCTTGAGGAGCCCATCTGGCGACCGGTCCACGCAACTCGTGAGATCGCGCATGTCCTGCCACAGCGCGTTCGTCGTGCGCGAGTGGAAGCCCACGAGCTCCACGTGGATACACGACACGCCGTTCACAAACACCTTGATGTACACATTTTCCACCAACAGCTCGAGGCGCTCGCTGATGACCGTCGCGAACGTGTACCAGGACGCGATAGAGCCGAGCGGGTCCGGCTCCATGATCGCGGCCCATACGCGCGCCTCGGCGGCTCTCAGGAAAGCCTCGTCGCAGTCCGCAGCGCTCTTGATATCGAGAAACAGGTCGACGACGCGCAGACTGAGCGGCTCTTGTACAAACTTGTCGGCTGCGCTCCAGGACGGCACCTTAATGACCAGCTCGCTGCAGTACGCGCGCGTGACCAGCAGCGGCTTGGGGATCTGCAGCGCTGCCGCCACCTTGTGCAGCTTGAGCTCTACGATAGTCACAGAGAGAGAGAGAGCGTTAGCTGATGGCTATGAGTGTGATAGCAGTGCTGGTGTGTTATGTACCGATCTTGTGGAGCGTGAGCGTGTTGCGGCTGAAGCTCTTGGCGGCAAAGTCGCGCGGCAGCATGTCGTCGCGAAAGTTTTCGACCCAGTGCTTGAGCTGCTTCTTCAGGAGCTCCTTCATCATGCTCGCGTGCTGGCCATTCGCACCAGCAGCACCAGTGGACGCCATGGCAATTGATCACTGCGCTTGTGTGGATATTGCAATGCGCGACTTGCAGGGCGGTTTCAAATTTGACGATCGAAGAGGCACGCAAAAGTAGCCAATCAGAATGAGCAGAGCTATTTTTAGAAAGCCATTCGAGATGGCTACATTTGTGCAATATGCGCTCCACGATACTGGCGCCATCTTGAAGGAGGAATCGCTGAGCCTGGCCTGTCCTTCATCACATGTGAAGGACACAACTGGCCAGCAAGTTGCTGCCTCCTCACTCTTCGCGTCCATCACTCTTGCAAAAACTCTCTGCCGAATATAAGCAATACGTCTCGTGATTGGCCAAAATTGAAAGCATTTCACACACACAACAGCCGGAAGGCCGCGTCATAGATGAGTGGAAAACTCCCAAAGCTCAGCACTGCAGCTTGGCGCCATCGACGTGATTCACCAGTAGCGTCCACACATATACTTATATACCGTAGATATACACACAGCCATGTATGCAGCACCAGCAGCCATGCCGTCCCAACTAGAAGCGGCACGTGAGGCGTTGGATGCGCGTGTCGTGATGGCGCTCGTCGACGCGCTCTTCCTGCTCGTGGGTGGGTGGTACGGCGCGCGCGTGCTGAGGCCGCTGCCCAAGACGTACCTGTCCGAGATCGCGTTCCCATTCGATGTACGTGTCTTGATGTGTTGGCTGTCGTTATGACTCTGTGTTCTATATCATGCGTGCTGATTGTATTGTGTCGAGGCTATATAGTTCTGCATCAAGCTCATGGCGTGTGCGACGCTCTTCATGACGCACGCGCTCCAGTGGCTCTACGATGAATCAGAGCGCACGTGGGCACCCGACAGTAGCGGCGTGAGCGCCAACTCGCACATTGGCGCCAACGAGCTCTTCACCATGGCCGAGGCGCTCATATGGGTCCGTTCTTCACTGCCGCTTTGTAGCTCCTCGATAGCATCACAACATACGACTAAGCTAATTATTTTGTTTATTATTGACTGGCTCTGATTCATCATGACGCAGGGCATGGCGTCGACGATCCTCTGGATGGAATACAGACGCAGCATGACGCCGTCCGCGTACCTGCGCACGTTCTGGCTCGTCAAGTGGATCGGCGCGGTCTTTGCGCTCGTCGTGTTCCAGTCGTTCACCTCGCAGCAGCAGTCCCAATCAAGCCTGAAGAGCGTGAACCTCACGTTCGCAGTCGTGATCGGCACCCTGCGCTTCGTTGCGACGACCGTGCTCGCGCTCTTCTGCTGCGTGGCGCCGACGCCCATCACCGTCGACATGGTCTCGTTCTCACAGGACGTGCTCTCGCCCACGGCGCTGCTGCACTCGCAGAACGCGCAGCGGCGGTTCAGTAACCTTTCCAACTATGGCTCGTTCCGAGACTACGACTGGGTACTTTACGCATGCTCTCTTATATTATGATTTTTTAGAAAGTATGCATACCGAGGCTAACATTGTGTATTCTTTTATGCAACAAATTAGCATCTCAAGGCAGCGCTGCAGCCTACAAGCAAAGCTGGAGCTACAGAACTGGATGCCAGTGAGCTGGACCTCGAGAAGTCCCGCACGTCCACACGCAGCAGCGTCGCGCCGACGATCACCGTGGCAATCCCGTCGTCCACGACGTCTATCTGGGGCAAGACCCACTTTGTCTCGTACAAGATCGTCGTGCAGACCGAGGACGACGCGTGGACCGTGCGCCGTCAATTCGCAGACTTTGTCGCGCTCCACGAGGAGCTCCCCGACGAGATCCGCGAGTACTGCTCGCTGCCTGTAGATCAGGACGCTGGCTTGAGCGCGAGTCGCCGCAAATTCTTGTCCTGGAAAGCCCGGCCGCGCTCCATGAAGGCCAAGCTCGAGAGCTACTTGAGGCTCGTGCTGAGCCACCCGGCGCTCGAGCCCAACTCGTCCCAGGGGCTCTGTGATTTCCTGGAAATGGTGCGTCTTGCTTGCACCTGGCACTTGTATAAGTAGAAGTGGGCTAACTGTGTGATCTCGTTATTTTTCTCATGTGGATTTGTGTCTTGTAGGAATACGTGGAGGACGCGTTGATGCGGTCGTATCACTCGGCTCCGAGGATCTAGAAAAAAACACTTGCTGTTAAATAACTGTGTCGAGGTTGTTTTTTTCTGGAGAAATACCAAGTCACGAGTGCGTTTGTTGAGATAAATGATTGATTTGAAATTCTATTAGAGATTAAAAAACACAACCGAAGAACGGTCTCATACACCCAGTTACACATTCGACAGACGGACAACAAATCTTTTGGTTGGCTCAGGACCGACTCGAGATCGATGGGTACGCGATCTCGCACGAGTTGACGGTCTTGGCGAACCGCAGCGAGTTGAGCGTCTCGTCGCGGTGCTGTGAGAGCGGCGAGAGGTTGCAGATCATGAGCGTCTTGCTGTCGCCGCCAAGCGACGGACTCAGAAAGTGCGTCAGCTTGGAGTCTCGGAACGGAACGTGGGCAGACTGATACATGTAGAAATTGTCGGGAACAAAAAGTCAGAAATTGGTTTTGAGGGTGGTATAGAAGAAATTAAATGGGAAATGGCCGAAAGCATTACCTTCTTGGCGAGCGCGCAGATGACGTTGCCTAGTGACGAAAGGCTCTTGTTGATCGCCTGCGCTTCCTTGAGCAACTCGCGGTCGTTGCCGCTCCCCGACTTGTTCAGCCGCTCCGAGCCCTAGATTTAGATATTATTCATTGAAATTAACCCAGTCAGTTCACTGCATCACGTGGCAATTTACATAGCGTTCTATAAAGTAGCTTACCGCGAGGTCCACGAGATGAACGACGCCAAGGCGGCGGTCGCCAGTCAGCGAGTTGACGCCGTTCATTCTTCAGACAAACATCATACAGCCAAGTCAGCTTCATGGGAATACAAGGCAAGCTAGCGATTGGTAGAAATGGGGCTCGTACCGGAATGTAATCACACTGTGGCTTCTGGACGAGCGGTCGTTCATGCTCGTCGCCTTGGTCGAGCGCTTCGCCATGGCCTTGCGCAGTAGCTGCCACGCGTCGAGCTCGTTGACCACCGTGTGGATGCACGAGTTCGCGATCGCCGGCTTGCCGTCGGCGTCCAGGCGCAGGTCGACCTTGTCCAGCGACTACAGTAACAATGATAACAGGGCGTGAGTAGAATAATGATAATTAAGGATTGCCATATCGGCCAAGCAGCTTACCCCAGCCGGCGCCAAGAGGTCTCGGAGCGTCTCATTGTAGATCTCAATCATCTCGAGGCTGACGGAAAAGTCCCAGCCGCTCAACTTGAGGTCCGCGATCATTGCGTAAATGTGCGCAATGGCGCGGCCGACGATTCCCATGTGCGACGACGGCTGCATCGTCTCATACCCAACGCTGTCTTCTCGACCCTGCATCGTGAACGTTTTCCCCGACCTGTCGAGTACACATCAATATAAATGAGCTCCAAAATATAAGCGCACGACAGGCACCATTGCTTCGACACAAGAGCAGACTGTACCCTGTCTGCCCATAGGCAAATATGCAGACGTTGTAGCCGTCGAGCGCTGACTGGACCAGCGCCGAGACCTCGAGGAAGACCTCCTCTTGACTGCATGTGCTGTCGAAGACCAGGTCAAAATCGAAATTGTACTTCTTCACGGCGTCGCGCCCGCCGTTCTGCCCATAACTCACGTGCGACTTGGAGCTCGCGGCCAGCTCAATTTGTGTCCGTTCACCAGCATAGTCGGGAAACGTGAAAATCTGAAGCACAAAAGAGTGTAATGGTGGATTAGAAATCACTCTATTGTATATCGACACTCCCAGCCAACCATTTTTTTTTCAAATGCAAGTGCTGCATATGCTGGCAACCAGCGTACCTCTTCGTTGCCTGAGGAGCTCAATTCGTGGCGAAGCACGGGACGGACGCGACAGAACACGCGAATGTTGCCCTTCAGCTCCATCACCTGCAATACAATACACCAATGGCAATGTCACCACCTATGAACTTTATCAGGCTAATATCACGACACAACGCACCTTGTTGTGCAGACTCCTGCGGACAATCTCTGCCTGGAAGAGTCGTTTCTCCATGTAGATCGACTTGTCGTGGAACTTGTGCTCGGCATCCCGCAGTTCGTCGTCCTTGGTCTGCAGCTCCTGCTCCAATTCGCCAAGTCGCACCACTTTGCTGCCCAGTTCCTGCTTTGTGGCTGATAATTCGGACTCGACGCGCACAAAGTGCTTCTCGCGCTCACTCATCGAGCCGATCTTGGTTCGCATCTGCTGCAAATCGCCCTCGAGACGGGTGATGTACTCCTGGGTCTCTTCGGCTGTCTTGCGCTGCATTTCGACGACCGACGCGAGCTTCTTCTCGCTCTCCGAGGTGATCCGCAGTGAGCTCTTGAGCGCCGCGTTCTCCTTGCGGAGCTTCTCGCACTCGGCAGCAAGCTCCATAGCTTTCCTCTCGTCGTGGGACGCAGAGCTCAGCAATTCCTTCTTCTCCTGGGTCCACTGGGCATGCAATTTTCCCAGTTGCTCTTCCGCCTGTTGCAGTCCAGTTGAGAGCGCTTTGCGCTGCGACTCCGAGGCCTCGTACAGGTGCTGGATGTCGTCGAATTTGTACTTCATGGTCGAGAGCTCGTCTTCCAGAATCTCCTTGTCGCCCGCGAGCTCCTCGCACTTGGCTTTCGCCACAGCCACCTGGTCCTTCAGCGCACTGGTCTCGTGAGTCTTTATATCCACAGTGTGCTGCAGCTCACGGAGTTCTTCGACTTGACGAGGAGCAATAGCGAAGTCATTGCTCTGCTGCTGCTGGTGGGCGCAGTCGCCAGCCTGACATGCCGCGCGAGAGAGCTTGATAGCGTTCATGGCTCTGACCGACTCGTCCCGCTCGTCGTGGAAGTTCTTAATAATCGAGTCACGCTCGCCCAGCTGCTGTACGAGCGCCCCGACTTCTCGACACAGCGACTGGACTTGCTTCTCATGGCTCGTCTCACCAGGCATACTTACAGTCTAAGTAGACACATGACAAAGCGTTAGGGTGAGCCCATTGTAATGATGCTGATGCTTATACGAATGTGACAACATTCTAAAGTACGCACCTCGTTCTGGCTCATGGTGCGGATGATCTGCTCCTGGGTACGCACCTTGGACCGCAGCACATCGATCTCCGCGTTGCGGTCCGCGCGTAAAGTCTCGAGGCGCATCACGCGGCGAGCGAGCGCTACGGCAAAGCCGTACGTGTCAATGTAGCGCTGTTATAACACATAACGACACATGGGTGAGCCTAGATCCGGTTTGTATACCTGTCGAACGCGATACATACACAGTACCTTCTTGTAGAGATACGCCCTGTCCTTGTCGGACTTGGCCCGCAACGCGCGCTCTTCCTCTTCCAAGTCGCGACTAAGGAACTCGGTTGACATAGCGGGCGAGAACGGCTCGCTGCCCACGAACGAGCCGCTGAAGCTCGAAGTTTCCTTCCAGCTCTTGCTCTTGCCGTCCGAGCCATTGCTCTGTTTGCTCTTCTTTACGCACGACACAAGCATCGTGAGCATTAGCATCAGCACCAGGAGGAGCACAGTCACACCACCAGAAAGAAATTCCAGCATTGGAAATGGGACAAAGGGGTCGTACCTTGTCATAGTCTTCAGCCACCAATGCGATCGCGGCCGCCGGGTCCCCTTCAATGGTCGAGCGTCGCGAAGAAACGGCGCCGTCGGCTGATCGATTGTGACGTGGCGGCGAAAAGTCCATCGAGAACATGTTGGAGACCTCGCTCTCGAACGACTGGTTGCTTTCGTCAAACGCCTTTGGCTGCGAGGCGAGCGCTTGCATGGCATGCGCTGCTTTCGGTCGCTTAAGCGGCTGCTGCTGGACAGCGTGACCCTTGGAGTTTGGGTGCATTGGGATGCGATTGTTGCCTCGTTCTTTGCGCCACATGTCGAGCTTGTCCTTCTGCGAGAGCTCCTTGCTTTCCTCGTCTGCATTGTTGTTGTCGCCCGAGTGGGTGCCAAAGAGCGCGTCCTCCATGTCGCGGTCCGTCGTGCCCACAAAGTTGGTGTATGTGCCGCTGCTGTAGTCGTCGCCAATAGTCGACACGAGGGAGCTGCTGTCCATGTGCACGTCGTCGTTGCTCTTGCCATACAAGTCGTTGTCGCTCATCGGCGGAAGATCGCCATTGAGGCCATCGAGACTGCGTCGCGTGCGCAACCGCGTCGTGCCGGTCGTACCGGTTAGTGCGCGTGCGACCACAGCTGCAGAGACATCGGGCGTCGCGATGCCGGCAAAGTGGCTTAGGATGTTGCCCTTGCCGGCCTCGTAGAGCGATCGGTCGGGCGTCGCCGACGGCTTGGAACCCTTGCGCGTCGTGGCTTTTGGGAGCACCATGGCTTGCAAAGGGATCTGCAAGACAGAGAGCGCTATTGGAGATTCAGAGACAGTGAGTGCGCTACGCAATCACACAACGATAGACTGCGCCTGTGCGATAGATGGAGAGAAGATCCTGCGTGCTGATATGAGCGCGCCGCTTTGGTCCGTCCGTCCGTCCCACACCGAGTGTCCTCTTCCGCGGAATTGCTTGCCCCTCAGGTTTTATGGTGCGACTCCTGGCTGCCAAACACCCGTTAACAACCTCTAACACTCGTTTACACCCACAAAAAAGCGCGGGAAAACTTTTAGCGGATTTTTGATAATCGAAGAGGCCACCTGCGATGATGATAAGAACAGCAAGCTGGATGGCGGTTGCGCAGCGCAATGGTCAATACAGATGGCTCAAAGCATGAAGAGCCACACACCATAGCAGCACGACGTAGCACATACACATACACACATCTCTTTTATTTCGCTACCGTAGCCATCCTACGAGAACCGCTGCGCACAGATCGCGTGCGCGCCGACCTCGTCGTACTCTTGCTTGGAGACCCAGAGCTGCTGGAACGAGCCGAGCGACGCTAGGATCGAGCCGCCGATAAACACGCTGAACTGGCGCTCGATCTTCATCACGTTCGTAAAGCGCACTTTGAACGTACTGGGCACCATGGCTGTGAGCTCGGCGTGCAGGCGCTCAGTCAGTCCATTCGTGAGACTGCCGCCACCGCACAGGATGATGTTGCTGAGCATGTCGCGTCGCAGGTCGGCGTCACAGAGCTGCACGGCGTCGTACAGCATCTTGTGCAGCCCCTTCGCAACGGTCTTGGTCGCTGCGGCGGCGTGCTGCTCGGTCTTGACGATCGCGGACGAGCCTTCTGCGAAATTCTTTGGGTGCAGCAGGAACTCGCCGACCTCGTAGCACTCATTCTCGAGCACAACCACCTTCCCGTCGGGGAGCTCATATCGCTGCTGGAAGCCTGTGGAATGCGCATAATCGCTGCTGAGCGCTGCCAACGACGTGGCGCACACGGATTCGCGCATGTCTCGGAATATCTCGGACTTCATGAATTTTAAATAGCTGCCGGGCATGAGCGGCGGTGTGATCATCTCGACAGGCAGTGCCAGCGTCTCGAGCTTGCCGTGCGCATTGACCTTGCGCGTAAAGCAGCAGCGCGGCCGCACTTCCAGCGCTGGGTTCTTCTTCGTCACGAGGTGCTCGAGGTAGTCGGAGAGCTGGTTGCAGCCGACGGCCGAATACTGCGCCGGTCTCTGCAGGTGGAAGCCGTCAAACACGGGCACGACGCGCGTGGCGCCGGCGCCGATCTCGGCGATAAGCGCGGACGAGCGGCCAAACGCGAACGCGTCCAGCACAGCATCCTTCGCCATGTAGAACGCCGGCACGTGGAACTTTTCAAACATCATCTCCAAGTATTTCTCGGCGTCGCGGTTTGCGGCGTTGTGCAGCGCGTCGTTCGCAAAGCAGGACGCGGCCGACGTGATCACCGGATGCTCCTCCGGGTTCACGTGCAGGTGCTCGAACGCGTGCTTCCAGACCTGCTCGAGCGCCTCCCAGTTGGCCACGGCGCACGCTTCGATCGGGTGCAGCACGTCCACGTCGCGCGCGTGGTGCAGCTCGCCCAGCACGTACGACTGCTGTTGCTGCTTGCCGTTGGCGTCGGTGGCAGGCGGCTTGCGGCCCACGACTGTCGGCAGAACAAGTGTCGGGGTGTCCTCACCCGCGAGCCCAAACTTGCTGCGGCTCGTGCCAACGTCGCCCACGACCGCCTCCACGTCGTCGCCGCAGTACATGGTGGCAGGATTTTCAGGCTGAAAATGAGCCGTGGGATTGTTGGGCTTGCCAAGATGTGACAGAAATCTTGATACGATTTATAGACTTTTGCTTGTTGTTTACATTAAAACATTCTAATGTTTGCGTCGGAAATTTTCTTTCGACACAATAATTTATATAATCCTCGAGTCGTGAAAGTGAGATGCACGTTTTTGACTCTTCCTTACAAAGAACAAGACAACAATCTGAAAAATCTAAACATGTTTACATTTGAAACTAAAATAATGACCAAATTGATCAGGTATTTAAGTAAAAACAATCATGAAATGGAGGTCAGACGTTGAAGCGTACTATGCGACCAGTACGAACAAATCACCATCGCGCCTTTCAAACTGAAAAAATGTTGTTTCGTTCTGGTCAAATAGCGTCTCGCTCTCCTTCTTCTCCAGAGAGTCGCTTTTCTGGAAGAAACCAGGATACCCCCCTCAGCGTCATTCCCAGTTGTATCAAGATCACAACAGCAAGCGAATATGGAGGAGACGAAGCTGGACTTTGCGTGGCTGCCGGCGGGCACCGAGGCGCTCGCGGACGGCGAGTACGACGCCATTGTGCTGGGCACGGGCCTCAAGGAGTGCATCCTGAGCGGCCTGCTGGCCGTGAGCGGCAAGAAAGTGCTCCACCTCGACCGCAACGCGTACTACGGCGGCGAGTGCGCGTCGCTCAACCTGTCGAACCTGTACGCCAAGTTCAAGCCCGGCCAGCAGGTGCGTGACGACCTGGGCGCGAACCGCGACTACAACATCGACCTCATCCCCAAGTTCATCATGGCGTGCGGCAAGCTCGTCAAGATGCTGCTGCACACGAAGGTGACGCGCTACTTGGAGTTCAAGAACGTGGACGGGAGCTACGTGGTTAAGGGCGCCAAGACGTACAAGGTGCCGGCCACGGGCGAGGAGGCGCTGCGCTCGTCGCTCATGGGCATGTTTGAGAAGCGCAAGTTCCGCAAGCTGCTCATGTACATCTACAACTACGAAGAGGAAGACCCCAAGACGTTTGAAGGCATGGACCTCTTCAAGCAGCCCATGAGCGAGCTCTTTGAGAAGTTTGGCGTCGACGCCAACACGCAGAGCTTCATGGGCCACGCCATGGCGCTCATGCGCGACGAGTCGTACATCAGCCGCCCCGCAATCGAGACCGTGCGCGCGATCAAGCTCTACGCGTACTCGCTCGAGCGCTACGGCAAGTCGCCGTACATCTACCCGATCTACGGCCTCGGCGGTCTCCCCGAGGGCTTCTCGCGTCTTTGTGCGATCAACGGCGGCACCTTCATGCTCAACCGCAGCGTGGACGAGATCCTCTTTGAGAACGGCAAGGCCTGGGGCATCCGCGCGGGCAACGAAGTGGCCAAGGGCAAGTTGATCATCGGCGACCCGTCGTATTTCCCCTCGGAGAAGCTCCGCAAGAACGGCAAGGCCGTGCGCTCGATCTTCATTTTGAACCACCCGGTGCCGAACACGAACGACGCCGAGTCGCTGCAGATCATCATCCCAGCATCGCAGGCGCAGCGCCACAACGACATTTACGTGTGCGTCGTCTCGGCCGCGCACTGCGTCGCCGCCAAGGGCATGTACATTGCGATCGTGAGCACGGTCGTGGAGACTGCGGAGCCGCTCGCGGAGCTCGACCTGGGCGTGAACCTCCTCGGCCCGTATTTGGACCGCTTCGACTCGGTTTCGGACATGTACGAGCCCGTCGCGAGTGGCAAGCAGGACAACTGCTTCATCAGCACGTCGTACGACCCGACGAGCCACTTTGAGACGACGTCGGAGGACGTGCTCGACCTCTACCAGCGGATCACGGGTGAGGAGCTCGACATGAACATCAACGCGGACTCGACCGACGTGGACCAGTAGGCGGATGGCCAGAGATGACGCGAAGCGTGTGGTGATGGCGAGCTCTACTCAAGCGCACAGAGAAGAGTGACCTGAGATTAGGAGCGACGAATGGCCTGAAGAGCGCGCGCAGTGGGACAAATTGGACCAGGAAGCGTTGCGCTCGAGATTTGTTTTTCTTGTATTTGAACAAACCAGAAAATGCCTTTATTTTTTCTTCTTCTGTGACTTGTTGATGGACATTGGTGCTACTTTGCCTTGCACTTCCAGCAGCGCCCTGCAACATGCCCATGCATGATACGAGCTCATCAAAATTGACAGCGATGAAGCCACTTCAAGGCACAGAATGGTGGTTTGCTACCACCATTCTGGCCCAGTGATCAGTCCCTGTTTTCGACACCACGCAACACATTGCGACCCTTCCCCCGGCATAATCTCCAAAGGCCGTTTGGTTCGCATTTGAGAGCGAAAGCCCATGCGAAGACATGCTTATCGCATGCTGGCGGTTGGAAGAATGATATTCTGGGACGCATGTGTCTGGTTTCGCCTTCTTTCTAAATGGAGCAGGACAGGACAGCACAAGCTCGCTCTCTCTTGTACCTAGGCTCTCAGAGACCCAGGCGCGCGTCTGTGTTCGGCTTATCCGTCTATTCCCATCGCCACCAATCACGAGAGCCTCATCTTGGGCCAGCGAGCACAGCCTGACCTCAAGAGCTCAATAGCTGAGCTCATTTCCCAACTTGCTTGGCCCATCCAACTCCCCACCAGCCAACCACCTTCCAGCAGCTCACCATGTCCCGCTCCAGCAGCCAGTCGAGTCAGAATGTCGACAACTTCCTGCGCGAGAAGCCGAGCACGCGCCAGCACCAGCCCCCAGGTGGCGGCTCGTCCGTGGGCAGCCTTATCTACGGCGGTGGCTGCGACGAGAGCCCGTTCGCCAACCACCCGCGCCGCTCGTCCATCGGCCGCGTCCCCAAGGAGGAAGCCCCGGAGCAGGTGAACCCGTACTCCAAGGACTACCGTCGAGGCAGCGGCAATGGCGGGAACGACTACGGCCAGCACCAGCAGCAAAGCTCTGGACCGTACCCTGGCTACCAGCAGCAGCAACAGCAGCCACCACCGGCCCAGCACCAGTACCAGCACCAGCAGCACCAGGCTCCGGTGCAGCAGCAACAGCAGTACCCAGGCTACCAGCAGCAACAACAACAACAGCAGCAGCAGTATGGAGGTGGTGTTGCTGCGGGCAGCCGCCAGTCATCCAACAGCTACGCCTCGGGCTCCAACCAGAACGCAGGCAACGTGCTCACGGAGAGACGCATCACGCGCATCCACGCGCCACCAGGCGGCAAGAGCTCCATCACCTTCGGCTAAGTCATCGGCAGGTCTCCTCAATAGTTTGGCTAGGCTTCTCTATCTATCAACACCTACACTATATTAGCTAATAAATCATTAATCTAAGCACCATTCTCTATCAGCACCGGAACGAACAAACAAGCAGACTCTCGAGTGCAAATATATAAAACGTCTGTGTGATTTATCTCTTCATGAGAAATAACGAGCCACACAAGCTCACCAGGCTCAGCTCACGTCCTTCTACAGTGTTTCTATTCTTCGTCGGTCGCGTGCTCGCTCTCGTCTTCACTGGCCACCAGCTCCTCCTCGGCCTCGTCGTTGACGTTGGGCAGTGCGATGATCGCGAGGCCGTTCTTGACGCCCTTCAAGCGCTCCCAGCGGCCCAGACGGTGCTCCTGGCCGATGCCCGCGAGCAGGAAGCGCGCCTTCGCGTCGAACGCCAGCGCATTAACGTACCCCGCGACTGGAATCGTGGCCACGGGGAAGAGTTTGCGGGCCTTCAGGTCCGCCTTCCAGAGCCGGATGTGGCCGTCCGAGGACCCCGAGGCCACGAGGTCCGTGCGCGGCATGACCGTGACGCTGCTGATCCACTTGCCGGCGCCGTGGGCACGCTGAATGACGTGCACGGGCTTCTTGCGGCCGTTGAACCAGAGCGAGAGCGAGCCGTCGTCGCCGCCCGAGACGTAGTACTCGTCATTGATCATCTTGACGCAGTCCATGGAGCCCGAGTTGCCGTAGAACACGAGCTGGGTCTCCTCGGGAATCTTCCACATGCGCACGCTGCGGTCGCGGCCGCAGCTCACGACGCGCTCTTTATATAAACTATCGAGGCCGTGCACCTCGCCCTGGTGGCCGAAAAGCGTCTCGACGTACCCCATCTCGGTCAGGTTCCAGTGTTTGATCGACCGGTCGAGCGAGCCGGAGAAGAGGCTCTGCGAGCGCAGGCGGAACGCGAGCGACGAGATCGTGTCGCGATGGCCCTTGAAGCTCTCGAGCAGCTCGTTCTTCTCGGCGTCCCACACGCGCACGAGCTTGTCGCAGCCGCCGCTCGCGAGGTACTTGCCGTCCGAGCTCAGCGCGAGTGCCAAGATGTTCTTTTCGTGGTCCGACTTGGCCGTGACGACGTCGTCCGACGGCAGCGTCAATTTCGTCTTGGTCTGTTCAGCGAGGTTCCAGCGCAGGATCGCGCCGTCCTTGGACGCCGAGAACGCGGTCTTGCCGTCATCCGTGAGGCACACGCTCGTCACGGGCAGACGGTGGCCTTTGAGGAACTTGGTCGAGTCCGCGTCGAACTCAAAGTCCTCGTACGTCTGCGCGACCTGCTTGAAGAGCTTGCCCATGGACTCCAGCGCGTCCTGGTGCAGCCGCGCGCTCACCTTCTCCTCCACGCCATCCTTGAACACGGCGGCGTCGTCATCCGAGTCCTCACCGCCTTCGTCATCCGAGCCACCGGCACCTTCCTGGGCAGTGATCTTGCTCAGGTACTCCTTCGCGAGACGGATGCGCTTCTCCTGGGCGGTCTCCTGGATCTCCTCCTCGCTCTCATCGTCATCGTCGCCGTTGGCATTTTCGTCCTCGCTCTCGGACGCGATTACGTCCTCGCCATTGCCGGCCGCCGACCAGTCGAATGCATCGTCCGCGAGCGGCTTCTTCTTCTTGTTGGCCGTCTGGTGGGATTCGTCCCGCGTGCCGCGCTTGACCGCCACTCTGCGCTTCATGCTGCGATGATCTCGATTGAGCTTTTGGCCGGCACGACGCTTGGCCGGCGCAAAGTATTGATTGGCCAGGGCTGCGATTGCAAAGCTGCTGCCACAAGTGCACCACATCAATTGAAACACCATTTTGTGAAGACGCTATCCCTAGATTCGTCACCATCTACATAATTCAAGTACAGATACCACTTGATAAAGTACGAATTAAATGACAGATTGATGAGCCGTGTGATTAATCACCTTTTAAATACCTTTTTCTTACTTTTATCATTATTTTAATTTGGTTTAATTATGAATCATTAGATTTTATCCTGTTTATAAAATGATACCTATTATTCGAGGAATAAAGCGTCAAGGTCACGAAGACAAGCAAATCTCTTCCAAGAAGTGGGAAGCCAAGCCCACATCCATTGCCAAGTGGCCCCCTCGTCGCCACACAGCACAGCTTCCAGCACAAGAAGCCGCAAGAGAAGACAGATATGGCGCACGTCGCAGGCAGCAGTAGCCCACGCAACGATGACGCGAGCGAAGTGCTCGTTTCGGGCGAAGTGAACCGCATGATCCAAGTCGAGGTCGGCGGCGTCTACGAGCGGCTCGAGAAGTGAGTACTGTGCACTACTGTGGCTCATACAGGCCTGTTCATCACGCGACTGACTGTACTGCTGTGTGTATCGTATATGTGTGTGTATCTATATGTGTTAATGAAGACTGCGGCAGCAGACCAAGTTCCCGTCCTTTGACACGGTGAACATCCCGATGGTGCTCGTGCTGGGTAACCACTCATCAGGCAAAAGCACGTTCATCAACTATATGCTCGGCCAGGAAGTGCAAAAGACAGGTAACATAACGCACAACCTCTCTTTCATCCATATAACCTACCTGTCGCCTATTAGTACTAATGCTCGTATTGGGCTCTTGCTGTTGTTAAACTTGCTCTATAGGCCGCGCGCCAACGGACTGCACGTTCACTGTGCTCGTGGGCGGCAGTCGCGAAGAGCGCCTGGACGGCTCTGCACTTACGCGCCACGCAAAGTACGGCTTTGGGGATGTGCAGCGGCGCTTTGGGCGCGACCTCGTGTCCCAGATCGAGCTCAAGGTCGTGGCAAACAGTCCGCTGCTGAACGAAGGCGGGCTCATGCTCGTGGACTCACCCGGGATGATCGACCCACCGGGCGCGTCCACGGATCGTACGGACAACGACCGCGGATACGATTTCAAGCGCGTGGTCCAGTGGTTCGCTGAGCGTGCGGATGTGATCCTCGTTATGTTTGATCCAGACAAGCCCGGCACGACCTTTGAGACGCTCGACGTGCTCACGACGTCGCTGCACGGGCTTTCGAGCAAACTGCTGCTGATCCTGAACAAAGTGGACGACTTCCGCACAGTGCACGACTTTGCACGGGCCTACGGCGCATTGTGTTGGAATCTGAGCAAGGTGATCCCGCGGAAAGACCTGCCGTTCATCTACACCATGTACGTGCCCCAGGAACAGCGTGAGAACCAGTCGTTGCCTTCACCGTCATCGTCAAAGAAGAAAGTCAAGGCTCTCAAGTCCAGTACCGGGGCAAATGGCAAGGCCCAGGTGGCCAATGGAGAGGCGAATGACCAAGAGCAACAACAAGAGCCTGATGTGAAGAAACCCGCTGTGCAACATATGCTTGAAGACGAGTTTGACGGCATTCGAGGTGAAGTGATCCGCGAGGTCGAGCGCGCGCCAGATCGTGCGACCGACAACATTCTGAACCTGCTCAAGTCGACGGCGTCGCGCTTGAAGATGCACACGACGCTGCTCGAGGCGTGCAAGGCCGAGTACTTTGACCTGGAGAAATTCTGGAAGCGCGTGCAGATCGCCGGCGTGGTCTTTGGTGTCGGCGCGGTCTCGCTCTATGTCGTGCGGACCGCTGGCAATGCGTCAGTTAAAGTGGTCACTGCTGATGAGCTCGCCTCTAGTGTTTCGTCATCAACACCAGTTGTCACCTCAGCATCAACAGGCTCAGTGAGCTCAGGAGACCTGACGATCAGTGACAAGCACGCCTGGAAGGAGAACTGGGCCACGCAGGTCGCCGACTCCCAGTCGCGGTTCAACTACAAGACGCTCTTTAAGATTTTGCTCTCGTCCTGCGCTTCGAACTTTGCGATCTGGAAGGCGTCGATCGCCAATTTGAAGCACAAGCGCGAGAATGTCCTCGAGTGGCTCCCATCCACGTTCGAGCGCGTCTATGCGCAGTTTCTCTGCAAGTCGGACCGCATCCACGACGAGACCACGACGCAGTGGAAGTCCGTGCAGCCAGGGCTGGAGCTCGCGCTGCTTTCCACGAAGCTCGACGAGTTTCCGCCGTTTGAAGCCAAGGACAAGACGTTCCTCGACGATGTGCTGGGCCTCCACATCCCACGCCTGGACCGGTGTGTGCGCGACCGCACGGGCGACGACCACGCATACCTGCGCTTTAAGCACCTGGAGAAGCCGTCGCGCAGCAAAGCCGAGCCAGTGATCGCAAGCGAGAAGAGCTGATTAAATGACGCGGATCGGGTAACCAACACACGGGCTGTCGGAGTGATGATACTGTCTGAAGATTTTCTAAGAGACGAGAGCGTGGGCGTTGTGAGTATAAAGACTGCTGGTGATGTAAGGAAACGCGCTCAATGCCGTTTACACGTGACGCCGCCTTATGTTGTTTCTCTCTCGAGGATTTGTTGTGCTGATATAGAACTAACATTTGCTTCAAGTTGATGAGCTTGGTGAGCAGGCTACTACTGCTAGTGGCTCGCATGGCCCGCTACGTCGACGTTGGATAGGAAGCCTTGCTCCAAGGCACGATCGCTAGCTTTAAGTGGTGCCCTCGAAGTCGCTCTCTCGTCCCATGAGATCGATCTTGCGAGTGCGCCACCTGCAGAGCAAGGGGATCAATACATCCTGCCGTTGTGGCAGCACGCAATCTAGCTAATCAAATCTGCGCGACCATCACTCCAGAACCTTTCAAGGCGAGGAGCTACAATTGAGCGTCGGTCGCGCAAGCCTCGGGCCCAGCAACACAACAGAAGTTGTTTTCAGCAAGCAAGCAGGTAGCGTGAGTAGTACCCCAAGACAGAAGAAGACATGATGGCGACTCCGGGGCGGCACAAAAACGTGCTCGTGCAGCGAGACATCTTTAAACCCATGAACGGTGAGTGAATGTACTGCAACGCACGTGAGCTGTTCGCCTGCATTGCTGCTGTGTAGTGACGCTCGTGTGTGCTTGATGGTATATGCTCAGCGATGAAGCACTTCAATGAGAAAGCCACGAAAGGTCAGATCCCGCTGGTGCTCATTCCTCATTACCCCAAGCTCCTGACCTTGTTCACGCGCGTCCCATCGGGCATATACGTTCCACATCATCATGGACCCGCCTCATAAAGTCCAGTTGATACACTGACCGCATTTCTCTGTCGACGTGTACCTCTTGCTTGTTGGCCCAGGTGGGTGTTGAGGCAGAAGTGGAACGCGCACGTGGGCATGATGGAGCCCGGGTCTCAAGTCGTTCTGGCCGGCATGGAACCGCATCTCGCACACGTGACCAAGCAGGCCGTGACGTACACGAACCCCGTGGATCTCTGCCCAACGCTCGACAACGTGATGGTGGACATTGACATCTCGATCAGCTTCCAGATTGGCCCCACGGAGCAAGATGCGTCCAGTTTTGTGTACTCGCTGGGCGCGCATCGCTTCGATGAGCTGCTCTACAGCTTGACCGTTGAGGCGATCCGAGGGCTCGTCCACTCGGTGCGCCACGACCAAGTCCATGATCTACGTGAAGAGTTCGCACTGGGCATGAAGAAAGACTTGAGCGCCATGCTTTAGCGGTACGGCGTGCTTATCCAGAACGTCAAGGTCGCTAACGTGGATCTACCCGAGGAGCTCTCGGCTACGCTGGAGAAGACGACGGAATTCAAGACTCGCATGGACGAGCAGGAGAAGAACCACGAGAACCGCCTGCGCATCTTAGTGAATGAAGAGACGCTGAGGTTCACTGCCCTGCAGAAGGAGAACAAGCGTGCGATTCAAGACCTGGACACCGAGAAGACCCGTGCGAGCATCTATCGTGACGAGATGCGCACGAACGCCGTGGCGAAAGCCCAGGTCGCCATTGCCCAGCAGGTCTCGAAGAGCGAGAACAAGATCAAGGAGATCAAGGGGCTCAAGAAAGACGTGCTGGCGACCGCCGCCGCGGATTCCGTGAAGCGCAAAGTGCGGCCCACGGTGGCGCTGAGCAATTTGCAGAAATAGTATTCGCAGTACGTGAGCGTCGCAAAAGTGAAAGGCGATGCGATCGTCAAGGGTGCCGAGAAAGAGGCCGCGAAGATCCTCGCGATCGCTGCTGCTGAGGAAAAATCGGCGGCTTCTCTGGTGGAGAAGCGCGAATTTGACTACCAGACCAAGGGATTGAAAATCGAGACTCAGTTGGCGGCGGTGGTGCCGTTGGTGATCAGCGGCGAGACTGGAGAAGAGCTCATTGAGCGCACGCTCTCGCAAGCGACTGCTTGATGATTCAGTAATGCTGTTTGGATTTTAGCTGAATGGTTCACTCATTTGTCTATTTTTAATGGCGACGAATGCAAACGATGGCTGACAAATACGGTGAAGTTGGAGAACTCCAGAATTCAGCAACCTACTTCAAAAAAATGTATCCTGAGATCAGCAAGGCAGATAGATGCCAAGCATGTTGATCAAACGTGTTGTCGGGATTAACTTTCTTGCGTTAAAAGTAAATAATGCTCACGACCAGAGCGAAGAAGTTCCTGTCTTTCGGAGCTCTTTCTGATCAAACCTGAAGCAAAACTTGTGGCGCTTCAGCCGAGTTTTGTTGTGTGCACGTGTGTGTGGGCGAGCGAAATGGGAGTTCTGTCTGCGTTTGTCTGGGAGTGTGAATGCGAGCGCATTAGGCGGGCGGGACGTGGGCGGGCATAGCTTGCTTGGGTTGTCCCTTATGTGCGCAGTGGGGATATCGATTTTTGCTGAAGCTTCTTTTTGTTTTCACCAATTTCACGACCGCTACGCGGTGCTCGGCTTGCCACTCGCGTCGACGTTGACGAGGATGCTCTGCTGGCGGTTGGCCACGAGCATCTCCGAGAGCAAACTGTTGGACGTGTCACCCGAGATCACGATTTTGCTGT
>JAASFY010000152.1:0-35970 GCA_023334035.1 Globisporangium okanoganense | reverse complement strand
GAAGGCGCGGCGGAGCCGTTGTTGTCCTTGCCGCCGCCGTTCTTGCCGGAGCCCGAGCCGTTGTTCGCGTTGTCCTTGCCACCACCATTCTTGCCGGAGCCCGCAGTGCTGCCCTTAGGTGCCGGTGTTTTTGCTGGTGGTACTTGAGGCGTAGGAGTCTGGGTAACTGGAGCTGGGTTGTAGCCGTGGTTATCCTTGCCGTTGCCACCCTTGTTGCCATAGGTGTTGCCGTGGGCAGTAGGAGCAACCGTGACTGGCGAGTGGTTGCCTCCGTAGCCGCCCTTGTTGCCGTTAACGTTGCCGTAAGAAGTCGGAGCAGCGATCACCGGCTTTTGGTTCGCCGCCGGTGTCGTATAGCTGTATGGGTTGCTGTTGCTGGATCTCGCGTCGTTGTTGTTGGCCTTCTTCAGTGTGGGCTGTACAGTTTTGCCGCTGTTTGGGCACGGCGTCGTCACGGGTTTGACGGTCACAGGCGGCTGGTGTGTGGTCTTGACGCTGTTGGGGCGCGGAGTCTTGCTGTTTTGGGTATTTTTTCCGTTCTTGGGGGTGCCGATGGGGCTCGCCGTCGCGAACTTCGAGTCGTTTCTTGGCGAGTCGACACCGCGAAGCGCGTTGGCCTGGGTTTTCTTCTTCCCGCCATAGTTCGATGGCGAGGCAACCGCAGTAGCAGTTGCCCCCGCACCACCGTAGGTGCTGAACGTGTCCAAGAACCGCGAAGCGAAGCCGCGCGGGCCTTGGTCATTGGCACCTTGTCCTTGACCTTCGCCGAACTCGCTCCAGGTGTTCACGCGCGGCGCAGGGTTAGCATGCGCGGCGGTGGCAACACTGGAAATCGCGATGATCGCGCGGAAGACATTCTTGGCGTAAATCATCTTGACCGAGGGAAGACGGGGCTTGGGAGGGGAAGCACGGGTGCTCTGACGAGGGGGCAGCGGGTGCCGGGGAAAGCGCTGAAAGACTGAAGGCTGAAGACGTTCTCTTGCTCAAATTGGATTGTGAGTAGCTGAGAGGCATGGCTTCCACGGCCACGCGGCCCATTCCATGTCGAGCGCCCCTGTTGGATCTCATGTGAGCTTCCAGTCCTGCAGGTCTTATCTCGACGGCGATCCAATCGCCATTTTCAGCCTTGAGACGTGAGCTCCGACCGGAGCTGAAAATGGCTTGATTTGCCATCTGAGTACGGATAAGAATAGTTAGCACGTCATATCCAGATCAGTCCGCATTGGCCATTGGCCATCGCCCATGGGATGACGGCAGCTTCTTATTTCTATTTCCAACACACGCGGTGTTTCGAGAGGAGGTTTCAAACTCACTTTGGCCATCTGAGGCACGAGCCAATCGCAATGGGCCCACCGCGCTCGTCAACAGCTCCTTCTGTGGCTCGAAGGCCGTCTGTCTTTGCGAAGTGGCTTGCTTGTGCGACTGATATTGAGCCGACCAAGTTAGCCATCAAGCAGCACACCTTGAGCCTTGAACGACTGCTAAATTTGTGTGTTTTCGCATTGAGAGTTAGTGCAGTCTAGCGCGTTTGGGGCACTCGCGACGGATGTGGCCGAGCTGCTCACACGCAAAGCACGCTTGGCGCCTTTTCTTACTCGGGAGTGTATTGGTCTCAGCTTCAGGCTCAGCTCGCTTCATGGCTTCCTTCACGCACTTCTCCACTCTTCGTGGGCTGGCATCATCTGGAACCAACACTGGCTTCAGTGACGTCACTTGAGCCACGGATCCACTGGTGCTCTCATGATGCTGTTTCTGCTGACGTTCACGCTGGTGTCGGTTCTTCTTGGCCGTCTTTAGCTTCTGTGCGCCATCAGTGGCTCGCAATCGAGACGCTTCCTGTGCCGCACTGGAGAGCGACTGGGGCGTGACGACTCGAAGCAACGCCGCAGTGAACTCGTCGCCAATCCCCGCGATGAACGCCGTCACATAGAGCTCTTCCCCAATGTCGCAGCCACCACCAACGGCTCGCAGCGCACGTGCAAAGGCGGCAAACGTCTCGTTCGCGCGCTTCGTGCGCTTGAAAAGCCGCGCGACCGCCTCGGCTGCACGCCACGCGCCCTCATTCTCCGTCACGACAGCAGCAGCAGCAGCCGGCGGCGACGGCGCAATAGCAGCGAGCATCGCTGCGATGCTCGTTCCAGTGTACCTCCCACGCTCTCCCTCATGCGACTCTGCTTGGTTGTTGCTCCGTTGACTCGCCAGTGGCGCGGCCTCAACAAGCTCCATCTTGACCAGACGCCCGTCGTCGTCACCGCGCGCAAGAGCCCGCGAAGTCGTCACAGCAGCGTACGTCGCACTCATTCTCGTCTCTCGTCAGCAGCTCTGGTTCTCAACAGCGCAAGAGCGGTTTTGATGGACTGCGGGGGCGGGCGCATGGCGACCTTCTCTCGCGCTTGCTTTCCTTTTTCCCCCGCATTATATATCGTCGGTTTCCTTTTCTCTGCGATGTGTTTGAAAAAAAGGCAACTCGCGGAACTGGATTTTTAGGAATGATTTCGTTGTTTTTACATTTGAAAATGTCATGCTTACGGCCTTCGCATACAAAGATCAAGTTCAGCTGAGGTCCTGCTATCCTAAAATTTATGAAGAAGCCATCCAAAGCCCGCGATCTTCAAAAGCTGCCTGTCATGTATCCATCTTCCGACCTGCCTCTCTTTAACACTCGTCCGCACACGTGTCCGTTGAGGAACAGCCACGGAACAGACCTTCCACGCGGGCAATATCCCAGCTATCGGCCACGTGTGTGAGGCACATACATGGTACATACCTGCGCCGTCAGCTTGAAGCATAGCAATGTCGGGTTAATATTTATAACGGACCTACTGTGTAGCGCTTGTGTAGCAAAAGCTCCGAGTGTACGTTTTTCTCACTGTATCTACGGTCTGCAGAACGCGGTCATTTCCAGCCCCGCCAGTCTGGCCTTGATCAGATTCAGGATGTTCAGCGCAGCGTTAACATCACGATTCCAGAAGGTCGCATTGCAGTCACTGGCGGTACAGCGCAACACGGTTCTGCTCGTCTTCGCAACGATCTTGTCGTCGTCATTCACGTGGCGATACGACGCTTGTTGAAGGGCTTGATGGCAACCGGAGCAAAGCTTGCTCGTTTTAATCCGTCACCGTCGCGCGCTTCCGAAGCGTCTTCTTAAAGCCCTTCGCTGGGCTCGAGGCGTGGCCACGAAGACCGCCGCGACAGCTCCAGTCGCCGTAGGCGACGTGGACCTGTGGGCTAACCACAGGGACCAATCGCTTCGCTAGCGCGTCCAGCGTCTTCTGCTTCATCCGCGCCTGGAAGAAACGCCACTCCAGAAATCCCTTCGATGGGCTGAACTTCATGAGGAAGCCGACGTTGGTCCAGAAGTAGCCGAGACCAGCGAGGTAGCAGGCATAGCTGGCTGTCTTGTACGATGGGGTGCTGTTGATGATGCCAGCGTAGTCTGGGTGTCGCTTCCTCAAGCCGTCGTTCTAGTTACTTCTTGTCCGCCTTGAGCTTCTCCTTCTCGGGCTTCTCCTGCGCGGAGCGGACCATGAGCTGCTGCTGCGCGATCGAGCTTTGGTGCAGAGTCGCGAAGTACTGCACGTGCACTTCGCCGCGCTGCTCGTGCACTGCCCAGTGCGAGCCGCGAGATCTCGAACTCGCGGCTCGCGCTGGCGACGAGCGAGAAGTCACCAAAAGGTTCGCGCGCACCAAGAGCTTGGCGGCCGTGAGCGCGCGGCGGAACTGCAGCGAGAGGTTCGGGCCGCCTTGGTTGACCGTCACGACGGCCGTGGCCTGGTAGTCGCCTGGGTCGATTTTCAGAATCCACCCCAGCATCAAGCTCAAGAATCAGCTCGTGTTGAGCGAGCGACCCGCATCCACAAAGTGCCAGAACGCACCCGCTCGCTGATGAATTCGTAGACGCGGCGATTGACCGGGTCGCAAAGCATCTTCTAGGCGCGGTCGAGCACCGGTTAGTGTGTGTTAGGGAGCGCGATGAGCGCCTCATCATGCTGCTTGCGGCGCCGGTCCGGGTGGAACTCGCGCAAGAGCGCCAAGTAGCGGGCGCGGATCTCCTCGCTGATGGCGTTACGCGCACGCCCAGCAGCGTGTAGTAGTCGCGCTCGAACTGGCGCTAGAAGTCATCGTCGCCCCGTCCGCGCCACTGCCGTGCGCGTCTTCTGAGGTCTTGGCTGTGCTTGCTGTCTGTGTGCCACGAAATTGGGGGTGTTCACTAAAAGTGCCCCTCAAACGATACATACTCTGGACTCTTCCAAAATTGCATAATCCAAATTGCATAAAACAAGCTCGCTTTCGCCAACGTCGTGATGAGCGTACTCCTTGAGCTCGTCGACCGACTATGTGAGTGGGTTGAAGAAGTCGCCTAGCAGAGTCCTGACCTTTGGCTCCAAGTATTAATACTACTTGTTTGGCATGGACGACGCCCTGCGCGCCGACATCTGGCCGGCGTTCTCGAAAAAGTAGTCGCGATTCGCGCGTAAGTACTCGAGCGTGGGCTTGGCCTCAGGCAGGATGCCTCCGATTGCGTTCCAGAGCGGGGCTACGAGGTAGTCGATGAAGTTCACCTGCAGGCGGCAGCGCACGACCTCGTCGTCCAAGTTCAGGATGTGCGGCGGCACGAAGATCCCGAGCGCCGCGGACTTGGCCGCCTGGTCCGCGAACTCCTGGCAAACCATCTCGACCCACTGGATCGAGATCGGCAGCGGGTGCGCCACGGAGCTCAGGTCCGCTCCGTGGATGATCATGTTCAGCATGAGCTGCCGCCCGTCCGTCACCTGCTCAAAGTCGCTCACATCGCGGACCACCGACAGGTCCGAGATGAGCCGCGAGTGGTGCTTCATATCTGATAAATAGACATTGTAAAGGGCAAAACTGTTAGGCTATATCAGAGACTGGCTCCGTCCGTCAACATGAATCCATCCATACCTGTGGCGAGGATGCACCGGACGATGGCTGTGCGCACCGAGACACGGGCGCTCGCACTCAGGTCCTTCAGGATATTGCAGCCCGCCACTACAAGACACATACCAAACAAGGGTTAGCAACATTCCATCAGCTCTCTCATCACCGACACCGGCACTCGAAAAAAAAACTTACTCTTGAGCACACTGAAGGTCGTGGACGCGTGGTGATTCTCAAGCACCGAGATGTCATTGTAGCAGAGCGCGAGCGGCGAGTTCGAGTCGATCTCGAACTGGTTGTCGTTGCCCGGGTGGTCAGCGTCGTGGCCGAGCGCCGCGACCATGAGGCTCAGCGCCTCAAACTCCTTAATTACGTTCAGCACGCTCGTCTTGCGGATGAGGCAGTATGAGTTGAGCGCGACGTCGAAGCCGTGGTAGAAGCTGTGGTACGCTACGGGCCGGTACTTGCCCGCCAGCGTGTCGATGAAGCATCGAAGCACCGTCTCATCGATACGGAACGTCGTAATCAGCATGAGCCCTTCAAAAAGCTTAAACGCATACTCCTTGAGCTCGTCGACCGACTTTGTGAGTGGGTTGAAGAAGTCGCCTAGCATCTCGTCCTGCTCCACCGTGGGGCTCAGCGCCAGATGACGCCAACGGTTGATAAGCGAGCTGGCGCGGCCGGCACGGACGATTGAAGCTGTGCGGCTGCGACTGCGATTCGCAGTGAATTCGCTCGTGCCCACTTGCAGGTCGTCGACCGACCACTTGCTGTGCTCGCGATTGATCCTTCTCTCGCGCCGCTTGCGGTACCCGGCGAGCAAAAACTTGCCCAGCACCCAGCACGCGTACGCGAACGTGCTCCACTTGTTGCGCGGTACACGCTTGGATTCGTCAAAGCCGCTGATGTCGAGCAGCGAGTGCACGCTCGCGACGTCCACGCTCTTGGCGTTCCCGTCCTCGCAATCCTTGCAATCGCCGCTATTCATCACGGCGCGGTTCGCCCAGTAGTCAGCTTGCACTTTCGCAAACATGATAAGCGACGAGTTGATGCGCAGCGCATAGGACACCATGTGGTTAAATACGTCCAGCACGCGCTCGTCGAACTTGGCGATCAGCGGGTGCGCGTCTGGGTCCATGAAATGGCGTGTGTTGATCGCCTGGATCACGCCCAGCGTCTCACCGTTCTTGTCCAGCACGGGGAACGTGATGAGCGAGTCCGTCTTGAAACCGAACTTGATGTCAAACGAGCGGTCGAAGCGAGGGTCGTCGTAAGCGTTGCGCACAATCAGCTTCTGCTTCGTCTTGGCGACCGTGCCCGCAATGCCGACTCCATACGGAATTCGCAGTCCGTTCACGCTCCCTAGTGTACTCAGGCTCCACAGCTCGCTCTTGATCGGGTCGGCGACGTACAGCGTGACGCGACCAGTGTTGAACGTCTGGCAGCCGATCTCGCAGATCATATTCACGAGCGTCGACGGGTCGTTGATCGTCTCAATCTCAAAGTGCGAGTTGTACAGGTGGATGAGCTTGAGCTTCTGCATCGTCGACGTGTGCATGTCGTCGTTCTTCTTCTTCATCACGATCGCGAGGCCCAGCGCCGAGATGAATGGGCGCAGCATCCGCACATCGTACTCGTGCTGCTCAGCCTTGGACATGAAGAGTAGCCCTACGAACGCGCATGAGGAGCTAGACGGCACGGGGATGAACACGAGCGTCTTGAAGTCTTCTTGCCTTGACACAGCTGATCGCAGCTCGTGGTCATCGCTCAGATCCAAAGGTAGTGCTTTTTCGATGCTCTCGATGAAGCGATGAAATAGTCGAGACGCTGCGTCCCCATCGCCATTCTCATTCGCTGCATCATCGCTCAGGTTCGACACAGTGGGTGCGAAGAGTGCCGCAAGCTTGTTTGCATTAAGAAGCTGTTCATCTGCTGCCAAAGCTACGCTTGCGAGGACTTGGCACGTCTCCTTCGCAGGATTGAATTTTATCAGGCACACGCCATCCGAATTGGAGCGGCTCAGGAAATTTGTCGTGAGCTTCTTCAGATTCGTGGACTTCGCTGCCAAGAGCTCTTCCAGCTCTGGATCGGCTTCACGGTCCATGCCACTTGTCAGCTCGATCGAAGCCACTTGGAGGGCATCCGGATTGTTCTCGTCGTCTGGTTCTTCGTCTTCTTCTTGTGAAGACGCGGGCTGCATGATTGCGTCTTGCAGGAAGGCGTCAAGCGACGCATACGAGTCGATCGTTCGAGCGAGGCACTGTTTTAGATCGTACTGGTACACGATGTTCTCCAGTGTCGCCATCCCCGCACGGAAGACCGAGTCCGAAAACAGCGTTTCCCGTGCACATCGAGCCTCGACGACGAAAATCGGTTTGTCGTTCTCGTCCACGATGACGCTCGCGAGGATACTGTTCGTCTTCGTCCCCGCCAGCGAGTCCACGTCGAATTCGGTGTCGTACTTGCCCAGAAGTTGGAGATTTGCTACGTACACTGGCTCGGAAAAGCAGCGCAGGTTGTCATCCTCGACGTGCTGCTGCTGGTGCACACTCTGGAGCACCATTTCCATCGAGAACTTCTCCAGCGGTACTTGGAATTTCACGACATCAGGCTTGGAGCACGACGTGACACTGAGCATGTGCGTTGCTTCGTTGAGCGAGTAGAGTACGACGTAGTCCGCGTCAAGCGCCAATGCACACGCGCTGATGACTGCATCGATCGTCTTGAGCACACTCTGCTCCGTTGTAACGACGTCGCGAAGCTTCAGCGACGCGAGCTGTCTGTAGAATTGAATCTTCTTCTCCATGTTTCGGAACTTGGCAATGTTCTCGGTCGCAGTGCTGCTCCCGTCTAGGATCTTCGCTTCGAGCCCAACCTGCTCAGACGATAAGCTGATGCTCATGCGGCCACTACCTCCACCGGCGGTCGACGGCCGCAGCGGTTCCAACTGGATGCGCGAGTCGTTCGCATGCTGGTGCTTCTTTGGGTAATGTCTGCCTTTCTGTGGCGGTATGGGTGTGAACTTGGAATCCGATGACGCAGAGACGATCGACGGGAAGTACACGGGCGTCTCGGACGCCATGCGACTCAGTCGGCTCATAACAGCGCTCTGCTTTGCTGGTCAACGCGAAGGAGAGATAGTGAAGCAATTCTCGAGCTGAAGCTAATTGCGCCACTCCTGCATCCGATTCTCTCGCTCTCTTGGGGTGCAGCTCACGACCACGACGCCTCACTGGTAGCAGCTTGTCCTTGCACTGCTAGCAGCAGGTAGTACACTCGCGCACTCAAGAGCGATGCGGCCAAGTGATGAGAGCTGCACTCCATCATCGGCTGTCGAGGGCTTGTGATTGGCATCAGAAATAGGTCACCGACAAATTTAGACCCGCTAGGTCCTGATTCACTCCTCTACTCTGGTGATTTACTTGGTAAAGTTTGCAAATTTGAGGAACCTGGGATCAATACACACACCGGTATGTTACATTATAGCCCCCGAGACTTTGTATCTTGTCAGGAAAACATACCTCACTGCTGCCGTCGAGGAAGCCAAGTCGGCTACTTCTTGAACAACTTCTCAAACGCGTTGCGACTCACTTGCGGGTGCTGTGTAGCGAAAGCCGACCAGAGCTGGGAGCCGCGGATTGGATCAAGCAGCATCGATTTCAGCGCCAGTTCACCCTCTCGTGACGCAGCGTCCTGATGAATGTACTCCTTCTCACAGTCCACCTCATCACCTACGGCTTTCGATGAGCTCTTCAAGCTTGAGCAGATTTCCGATTGGAGCTTCTGCAATACTTTGATGGAGCTGCTCAAGTCCTCGACGAATTGGCAGGAGTTCGCATCAAGCAATGGAAGAACGTGAGCGCTTGGCACGCCTCCATGGACTTTGTCAGCAATACTGGGGCTGTTGACGATGGTTTGGATGAACTTGGTCGCGATGGCTTGGGTCTCGTTGATCTGCTTTTCACGGCGCATTGTCGATACGTTGGTTGGATGCTTGCGATGGATCACGAGCGCGTCGCCCATGCTCTGGATTGTAAGCTTGTGGCTGTACAGACAGCGCAGCCACAGCTCGTAGTCTTCACTTGAGGTCTGAGAGGTTGAGTAATACTCGAGAGTGGTGTCACCAGCGTCAGAAGCAAGAATATCCAGCACCTCGCGTCGTAGCATCACCGTCGGGTGACCAACGAAGCAACCAAAGAGCATCCTCCACCTGGTGATCAGTGGCGAGGTCGGGTACACGGCGGTCTCAAGCTTGCTCACTTGCTGGTCATCAGTCTCTAAATTTTCCTCTTCACGTAGGATCAGCACTGAGGTGCCGACGATCGCCACTTGTGGGTTCTTACGCAGATAAAGCAGCTGCCGTTCGATTCGCTGCGGGAGCGACACGTCGTCTCCGTCCATTCGAGCAATGGACGCACCTTTCGCTGCCGCAAACCCACGGTTCAATGAGGCTGCGACGCCCAGATTGGTCGCGTTGCGGAGACACCGGATACGAGGATCCTGCGCTTGCAAGCGCGCGATGATCTCGGGCGTCGCGTCGGTGCTGGCGTCGTCGACCACGAGGATCTCCAAATGCCTGTAGCTCTGGTTCATCATACTACGCAGCGCCTGCTCGACGTACTTCGCCACGTTGAACACCGGAATGACGACAGAGACCAGCTCTGTAGAAGGTGTCTGGACCGTAGCAGTGCTTGCTTTCAACACGAGCGTGCCGATGTGAACGCTCGACAGGCGGTTCCTCCGATAGTACTCTTCGTCCAGTGTCTCGTTCGCTTTGTACAGCCGCAGCAAGTTGGTCAAGTCGCCATTACCACCACCACCGTGAGCACCGTCCTGATGTGAGTCTGTTTCTTCTTCATAGAGTCGATTGTTAAACACGTCCTGGACTTGGTTGATCGCGAACACGTGCATCTTTGGCGAGAGCGAGCAGGCGCACTGGAGCTTCGTACTGTCTGCGCGCCAGCGTTGCACGACCTGGTGCCCGCGCAGCTCCAGGTGATTCGGGTGATTGATGCCCTGCTCACCGAACTGCGCTTGGATCTCGGTCACGACGCGCTCGACGGTCGAGCGCAGGTACACGCTGCCGCTGAGCTCCCACGGGTAGTTCCAGTCGAGCGTCCCTCTCGCTGGATCAAACACGTGGTACGCCATGTCGAACGGAATCACATTAGAGAACTGACCGTCGTCGTTGTTGTCTTTGCGCATTGTGACGACTGTCTGCATTGGAGGCAGTGGCAGCATGGGCTTGTTAGTCAGGTGCGAGCGCCAGATGCTCGGCGCCAGCTTCACGTGGAAGGCAAACGACCATGTACTCTTGCCGGTACAGCTCTGCGACGCCAACCCGCCATGCTTGTCACCACCGAGAAATGCGAACGTGTCGGCGAGCTCCACGTCGGCAAAGTAGAACGCGTCGTCCACGTTGAACAGCAAATATGGACTCACAGTCGCGATACTGAGCAGCAGGTAGTCGGCGAAGCTGTGCGTGTCGCTCTCGTACAGGAACGTGACGCTCAGCGCCGCGTACTGGCGCTTGATCTCCTCGTAGTGAGCGCGAATCTCGGCGCTCGTGCAGCGGCAGATGACTGAGACGCGCGCAAATGGCGCTTGCTGCTGCTCAGCCATCGCCACGCCGTTGTAGCGCACATGCGCGTGCAACGTGCGCAGGTACTCAGAGAGCTGAAAGACGCGGTCCATCGAGAAGCAGACCACCTGCAGCAGCGGCACCGGCACTCGGAACTCCTCCTCCTCGTCTTCTTCCTGCTGCTGCTGCATGCTCCTTTGTCACTTTTGTTTGTTTTCACTTTGTTCTCCTTCCTCTCTTTCTGATCCAGTCTGAGTCAACCTGATAAACCTGATAAATATAAGAAGCTGTTCAAACAGAACCCCCCCCCGGCAAAACAGACGCCAATTCTGAATGTGTGTGAATGTGTGCGTGTAATTTATAAATACATCCTGTAAACAATTATTACAAGAGGCAAAAATACATGCAAATTTTTCGGCAAGAATTAAAGCAACGTTAGTTGCGGGTAGAGAGCCTTCTTCTGCAGACATTGGACAGTTTCGAGAAACATAAGTAGTACTCGAGCAACATTCATAAACATTTGCTACTTTCGAATTCTTCAACGAACCCTACACCTACAGAATGAACGAGTGGCGAACTCTGTTGCTGACGAATCGAAGAAAAATACTCACCCCATAGCTACGCTACAAGAAGAGAATGGCGCCCCGTGAAGCAGTCCGCGCGTGCGCACTTTCTCGTCCCGCCATGCCAGCAGCAGCATGCGCAGCACGTGCCACTTAACTCTCCTCTGGCATCCAGCCAAGAGCTTTCCTCCCCGTCAGCTCTGGGTCTGAAGCGGCGCCGGTCGTCGGCGTTTCTGTGAACAGTCACGCAACTTTTTTTTGGCGGAGAAGTTATGCGCAGAGCGACACCAAGCAAGCGCTCGTTCGTCTCTCTCATCAGGGCCTGCTGACAATCGCGTATCATGTGGGGCATCGCGGTCGGCGCGCTGCTCGTGGCCGTAGGGATCGTGCTCGTGATCCACGGCTCGCTCTCGCTCGACGCTGCGCAAGAGCGCCAGCACGCGCTGCTGTACGCCACAGTGCCGTCATTCATCTCACTCGCAGCGTCATTCGTATCATCCAACGCCACAACGACAGCAGCAGCAGTACCAGTTCACAGTGACGACACAACTCAGTCGTTCCTGTCGAGCGCGTCGTTCACATTCGCCATGGACGCGCCCGTGTACACGAGCTTCTACGTCTTCAACCTCACGAACGGCGAGCGGGTGCTGAGCGGAAGCGAGGCACCGCGCGTGCAGCAGATCGGGCCCTACGTGTACGAGAAGCGGTCGCGCAAGCTCAACGTGCAGTTCCAGGCCTCGCACTTCCAGTCAGCCACGAAGAACACAACAACCGAGGCTTCGACTGAGGCTCGATCTTATGGATACGTGAGCTACCAGGTCATCTCGAGCTACGTCTTCTCGCCCGAGCGCTCAAACGGCTCTGAAAGCGACACGGTCGTGACGGTGAACGCCACGTACGCGCGCAAGCTCCAGAAACTGCGGTCCAGAGGCTACTCGGAGCGCTTCATGGTCGCCGAGCTCGCGCAGCAGCACCTGGCCGAGTACAACCGCCACCTGTGCGACGAGTTCATCGCGGACGCAAAGCTGCGCGCGTGGACGCAGTTCCTACCAGCGATGGTGCAGCACGTGAATGACGAAGCGCTCCCGGCGGTGATCAAGCGCCAGCAGCAGCGCGTCGACTCGGCGAGCATCCCAGCGAACCTCGTGCGCATGTACGCGCTCACGCGCACCGAGTCGATCCCGCACGTGCTTGGGGACATGTACAAGGACATCGCGGACCAGTTCGTGCCCGAGATCCTGCAGAGCAACCTGGACACAGCCAAGCGCCAGGCTCTGCCGCGGGTGCTGGACAATTTGTATCAGCGACTCAAGGTCGAGAGCGTGCCCTACTGGCTCGATAAGCAGCTTATGAGCCAGCATCTGCGCCATGTGCCCATGACGCTGTCGTCCTTGGCGATGAAGATCGACTCGATCGCGTTCCCGTATGTTGTGAAGGAAGTATACGACCGCGCGTGCCTGGAAGCCGTGCCATCGATCTTGCGCACGATCAAGAGTGAGATTGTGGCCCAGGATATCGCGATCCACCGCGTCCAGGCCGACATGGCGCAGCGCAACGTCGTGGAGAATTGGCGGAAGCAGGGCAGCACTCCCACCGATTTCGACGCCTGGTTTGACGATTCGCTCACGGGCAAACCGCGTACAGGCTTTGAGCTCTTGCCCACGTCTGCGAGTCTCCAGCTGAGCGTGGAAGCCGCGAGCCTCATCCTTGGCTCGAAGGTCTCGAACAAGCGCTTCTCGATCGTCGACTACGACACGCAGACTGCAGCAACATACCCGTTGGACCAGCCACCAGCGACTGCCGAAGGCTTTGCGATCTGGAAGCAAGTGATCGCGATGAATGAGGCCGCGATCACGTATGTGCTCCAGGGCGTGAACAACGACGTCGCGCTGGTGGCGGACTACCTCACACGGGCCCAGCTGCTGTTCATCCGCCAGTATCTCATCACGTGGGCTCAGAGCGACATAACGCAGCGAGATCGGGAGCGCTACTGGCGACAAGGGTTCACAAAGCGGACTGCAAACAGCGATATTAATGAGCCCAGCGTTGACTTGGACATCGAGAAGACTGGCGTTCAGACCGGGTTCAAACTCCAGCCAACTGGTGCGAGTAAAAGTGGTGTTACAGCAGTGATCGCCCAGCAATTGTGGAGCGCTGTGAGTGACCTTTCGTTTACCAACCCCCAAGGGTATACACAGTGGGCGAGTGCGATTGGCGGCAACCCGACCAGCGTTCAGGCTCTTCAAACCGGTATTCCTGGGTTGACTACAGCTCAGATCGCTGAGGTGGGCTCGTGGATTCAGCGGCTGCTCCAAGACGGATTTGTCAAACGACGAGCCCAGCGGCATTGGAGTGACGGGACGTGCAATTCTGTGTTGGGCATGCCGTTGGCTTCCTGTCTGCTCTATGACTTGGAGCCGAGCATCGCGGGGAGCCAAGTAGGGTTTGAGATGAACCCGTCAAGTACACAGGATTGGAGGGTGACACAAGCGCTGCGAGAGACTCTGTGGGACCAAACAAGCTCAGCGTCGTTCCTCGTGGCCGCGCACATGTCCAACACCGCGCTGGGCTTTGGGATCTGGCTTCGCGGCATCCGAACCTCGCAGTTCACCCGGGTAATTGAAGATCTCAAGTTGCCTTACATGACAGCGAAGCAAGCTCAGGCGATCGCTGGCTGGCTCGAAAAGTGGTCCAAGAACGACTTGAACGTGCTCAATGTGCATAACTGGTGGCGAGTGAGTACGTGTTGGGACCGAGAGACGTTGGCTGTAACGTCTCTCAGTACAGTGACAACACTGAATCTCCAGACGTGTACCGAGTTGTACAGTGAGGTGGAGAACTCCTCGATCCTCAAGACCACGTCCAGTCAGTCTCCTTATTTCACGTTCGAGAAGACGTATAGTGTGGCGAAGACGGTCTGCGAGCTGGACGCAGTTGCGAAGACGTACACAAAGAGAGCCTCAACGTACGACGCGACCATGAAAGTGTACTCGTGCGAAATGATATCGACATCGCTCGCTGACGATGTGGACGAGGCGACTACCGGATTTGAGCTCCTGCCGACCGCAACAAGCTCGAGTGATCGCGTCTCACTCGCTGCTGCGATGGTGCTCTGGAATCCACTGCATGCGTTGTCGTTCGTGAGTGTGGACGGGTATCGAAAATGGTTTTCGACAGATTCCACGACGGCCGCCGGCGTGAGTATGCTGCAGTCAATCAACGATGCGATCGACGCTGCGTGTCCGAAGATCCTCGGAGGTGGGGAGCATTCTGCGGTGTTCAACGAGACCCTAGCAGCTGTAAGTTGTGGCAGGATGACCAAAGCGCATTTCGACAAGGTTCAAGTCTGGGTCCGGACGCAGAGCTCAAGCAGATGGCTCCAGAACGCACTTGTTGACCAATGGCGACGCGGTGCAGCAGGCGAACTCGAGATTGAACCGTACCGAAGCGGGGCGCAGCAAGGTTGGGAGCTGGCGGATGGCTGTATGGCCAGCCAGTGCGTTCTCAGCGATGACAGCGGTACTACGTATCAAGTTCCGCTTGACGCCCTGGGTCTCTGGGATTCTAGCAACGGCGGATCGTTCTTGCGTGATGAAGGGATGCGCCTCTGGACTGCACTCTCAGCAGCTACTACCGCTACTGACAGTGTTGCAGTGCAAGCCACAAAGAATGCCATTATCGCAGCGACGAAGGCTTTCAAGTGGGAAATGTGGATGCAGCGAGTCTTCGATTGGCTTGAAGCCTGGATGCAAAGCGAGCACCTTCTGCGATACGTGCTTGGCCACTGGCTGTATGCGCAGTGCCCCACGACCCCACGCTTTATCAGCCTTGTTCAGAAAACCCCCGACGTCGTGACCACAGTCAGCGCATGTCCTCCGGTCGAAGCTCGCTACACTGTCGCTCTGAAAGACACGATCGTCGACCTTCAGCTAGCAGCGTCTCGACCGAGAGACTATTTTAGACCCGACATTGTGGAGACAAGCGCCAAGGTGCAGCCAAAAAAGGTCATCCAGGTCGACGAGTCGTGGACTTTCTGTGAAATCCTGGGTCCAGGCAGTGTCAGGCAGACCGTGGCCTCACAAACGAGCCTCAAGGAGTTCCAAGCGTGTAATTTCTTGGCGGTGATGACCGATACGACGCTCGTAACCAAGGCAACGAATGGTGGTGGCTTTGATTTCCAGCCGCTGGCCGTTGTGCCAGCCGAGGCGAGCTTTGAGATGAACCTGAGCACCGCTGCCAGCGTGTCGATCGAAATCGCCAAGCTGATTTGGAGCCACTCAACGCCCTTCGCGTTTACAAATCTCCCAGTATTTCGAAAGAAGTGGCAACCAGCGATCAGCCAAACGACCGCTCTCGAAGCCATTGCAGTAGACCTAGCGAAGGAGACCCAAGAGCAGACTGCAAGTGACTTGACGCCCGTGCAGACGTACTTGAGAGTGTGGAAGACGAGTTCCATCTCGACCAGACGCGTTGGGATCGCGTGGCTCTCGCAGGACAGTGACTCGATGATCGATCTGGATGCCGACACGGATGGAGTCCAAGGCGGCTTTGAGCTTTTCCCCAGTGGGTTTTGGAAGAAAGCTGGTGGTGGCACGCTGCCGTCTTTCAACCAGAGTCTGTACGTCTGGAGAGCCGCAAACACCTTTTCGTTCCTCAATGTTGTTGGAGCGCTCACGACAGACGGACTTCCAACGGGTTTCAATGCCTGGAAGGAGATCTATCAAGGCGTCGACTATGCCTCCGAGCAGCTAACCCCGACCTACCCTGTCGAAGCAACCGTCCAACGCCAGGCGACCATGCAATACTCAATCCCAGCAGACCAGCGCACGGCTCTTCTGGGTCAAATGGTAGCGCAGACGACGCTAACAGAGTCCCAGCTGCGAGGCATTGCTGGCTGGCTGATGGATTGGTCGATGAACCCAGTGCTCCGCGACTACGTCTTGAACCAGTGGGCGGTTGGCACAACCCCACGTGGAGAGAAAGCTGCGACGTTCAACCTGGCAAACCATTTTGGGCGGCTCTTTGGATTCAGCAGTGGCGGCAATCAAGCTATGGTCCCTGACCTGTTCACAGTGGCGTCGCCGCTGCTTGCGAGTATGTCGTCAGCCTCTCGAAGAGACCTCTGGGATGTGCAGAAAGCGGGTTCACTGGTAAACCCGACGACGCAGGTCGTGTGGTGCACGTTGACTGCAAACGGCGACTCGAGCCGCTATTGCCCGTCGATCCTCGATGACTTTGGTGCGATCTCGCAGCCAGCACTGGACGCGTTCAAGGCGATAGTCCTGGCGTCCGTGCCACCACAAGAAGTGATCACAAAGTCCGCCAACCTGACCAGGTTCTCGCTCATGTTCCTGCAAGCGCAGTTCGATATCGCGGACGAGCAGACTGTGGCCACCATCGCCTCGTGGTGGAACAAACTGCCGGAGAAATCCGCGTTCTTTCAGACGAACCAGCTTCGCACGTGGCGCTCGAACGCTGCGAGTGTCTCGAAAGATCCATCGCGCTTTGGTTTTGACCTGGGCTTTGTGTTCCCAGCCAAGACGACCGTGCTCAGGAACGCCAGTGCTGTCGACTTGGTGCCAAACACGGTCGATCTTGGCGGAAGCCAGCCGAGCTTACTCACTGCGTGCAGCGAGTCGCTTGAATTCCTGGTTTCGCTCTGGGATTCGACCAACCCAGTCTCGTTTCTCCATCCTGTCGGCATTCAGCAGTGGCAAAGGTTTTATCAATCTGAGATTGACGAGGCCGCGCTCCGAGCCTTTATTGACGGGACTGTGTCTTCAACAGCCACGATTATCAAGACCTCCAAGATGACAACTGCTGACGTGACGTGCGCGTTCCAAGCGACACGCAACTGGCTGGCGTCGTGGCAGCAGCACCCGAATCTGCGCCAGTTTGTCGAGTTCCTGTGGTTCCAGTCGCTCAAGGCGACAACGTCTTCGTCGCTCACGTCCCCTCTGTTGACAGGAGCGAGCGACCTGCTCAAAGCGTTCCCACTGGACGCGACGCTCAGCAGAGACGCCGCGCTTCCTGTTGCGACGACTAAGTCACTGGAGCTCTGGGCGAACGTGACGCGCGTGGTTTTCGATCCGAGCCAATCGGCGTCGCTGGTTCATGCGGAGAAAGGGTTCCCAGTCTGGCGCTTGCTGCTCGTGAACTGCTTCTCATCCGATCCAGTCTCAGGTGCGTGTCGGGACAGCTCGTTACGCTCCAAAGAAGTCTACCAGGCGCAAATCTCGACCGCCAAAGTTGCGTTGCAAGTGCTCGCCGACACGCTGAGCAACACAACCAAGCTTGACTCGGACTTGCTCAAGCTCCTGACCAACGCTCGCGTGGTCCCATGGATGCTCGGTTGGCTGGACCACCCGCTGTTCGAGAAGTTTGTTCTCCAGCACGCACACGAGACGGAGCCGGCGCTCAAGGACCAGGTGACGAGCTTTCGGGACCTGGCTATGGCGCAGTTTGTCAGTGGGGCCGTCACGCGTGCAAGCTATGCGATCCCAACCGTTCTCGGCATCAGCAGCAATAGTGAAGCTGTTAAAACTGATACTGGAGTGGCGTCGGAGCGATTCCTACGGCAGGAACTGCTGTTTGACGCTCTGCTAAAGGTGCCGAGGCTACAGAACGCATCGTTTCTTCCTGGCTTTGGCGAGTTCAAGGCTTATTGCGACCTCAACACCCAGGACGTGGCGTTTGCATACGACACCACCACAGAATGCCGGCTGAACGCGGACTACGCTGTCTCAGTGACGGAAGCCAATGCGCTGATGGCGCTTTTCTCGGACCATACGCCATGGGAATGGTCAAAATCCAGTGAGCCAACGATCTCGGTGCCCCCGAGTTCCACAAGAGCGGCGCTGCTGCTTGACGCATTCCTCGCTCAGCCCTTTCGCAGCAGTCGTGAGTGTGAGTTCTTCATGGAGAACCTCGCCGCGGCATACACACTTTCTGCTGAGGAGAAGCAACAGGCGTGCGTCCAGGAAACCAGTGGGATCTACCTCCAGCTAGCTATGCTCACTGACGCAGGGTTCACGTCCAAGCGGAGGAGGTACACGACGGACATCCAGGCGTATCTGCGCTACGCTGCGACCAAGTTTGTATACGAGCCACGGATTCTAGGCTTGCAGGCTACAGTGCTGTTGTTTGGAGCGAGTCCACGAGCTCGGGTGAACCCTCTGGTGTACCCGATCGGAGGTCTGTTGGCTGCGTTACATGTCGCACAAGTGCTCTTTGGGAGCGCTGGCAGCAACAGTCAATCTACCTCTGGGATCTGGACGAACGAGTCGCTTCCGAATGCCCAGCAATCGTCACTGCCAGCCCAGCGTCTCACGTTACAAGTTCCACTGGCGAATGACTCGGCGCTCTTTCGAAAGAAGAGCCACGTAGTCGGAGAGCTCCTGGCAATCGACAACGCGACAGACGTGACCATCTGGGGCGAGAAAGTCTCGCTCAGTGCGATCCACGTGACTGACGGCTCGCAATTCACGACCGCGATCCTGGCGCAGAAGCTCATCAACGGCGCGAAGGAGTTCCCTCCGACCAAGTTGGTCTTCTACTGGATGTACGCGCGGCGCTTTGTCCGGGCCGAGTTTGTGAGGAACGTCACGCGCTTTGGCGTCCCGCTCATGCGGTATAGCGTTTCCAGTTGGCTCAATCCGACGACGCTCCCGAGTGGCGTCAGCGGTACCAGTACGAGCATTCCAGGCGCAACAGCGATGGTCAACATGAGTCTACTGGTAAACTTTCTCGAGCTGGGACTCTCAGGCCCGTCGCTAGAAGCAAGAGACCCACCGGAGACGAGCATTGACGTGGACCCGCTCACCGGCGCCGTGTACCACCAGCGGCAGGTCTGGCAGCTGAGTGCGCTCGTGACTCGCGATCCGGACAACAACGATGTGTGGCACAGGAACGTGCGCGAGTGCTGGCTGCCGCTCGTCTGGGTCCACGAGCAGTCGAGCGTGTCGTCCACAAACGGACTAGCACTTGCAACAGTCGCCAGGCCTGGGCCGCTCGCGCGCGAGAAAGTGGCGACCTGGGAGCTCGTCGGCGGCGTGGTATACATCGTGGTAGGCTCACTTCTCACGTTCTTCTATGCCCTGCGGCAGCGGCGAATGAACTTGCACCGCATCAGGAGTGTGCTGCCAGAGCAGACTGTCTGTCTGCTCGAGGACATGGCGTCCCTGGTGAGCCCAGGCAGCAGTAGCAGACCCAGTAACAAGCCTCAATCCAAGAGCGGTGGCGTGAACGACGCTACGCCGGGACTGAGGCACAGAGAGAACTGTACGGAGATCGAGCCAGATCCACAGGTGCTTATGCCCTTGGCCAGTATTGGAACTAGTAGCAACGCCTCTGGTGGTGGGAGTACGACGAGAGAAGAGCAGCTGCGGCGCATGAACGCGACGGCTGGTGGTTCGCGCTCGGGGAGGAAGGTAACGCAGCCGCGCATCCAGGCGATCGTCGAGCAAACCGACGGCGTTGGAGACGATACAGAGCAATGAAGGCTTCGAGTAGTTCCCAGCCACCACCAAAGAAGAGGTGACAAGGTGGTGAAACCGAGCGACCGACTCGCTTTCAACATATTCACAGAACGACGACAATTTTACAAGTCATCGGACTTGTATTTATTTTGATTTTATAGATATTAATTTGTGATCTTTTTTACAGGACACCGAACTTGTATTTATTTTTAGTTTATGGATATCAATTCGTGAATTTCTCGGGAGGACTGCTGGAGCAAGAGTGAGTATGTCTGTCGTGTATCGCGAGTCCGCGCAGTCTAGTGTGTGTGTTTACAAGGAAGATCAGAGGACTAGCTGCCCAGCACACGTGCATATATCTCCCAGCAAACAATGTTAATGGACCGGAATTTTGTGTGTCAACCCACTCAACATTGTTAGTGCACCACTCCGACAATGTTGCATCCAGGTTGCTAGAATCCAACGCTCGGAGAATAGGTTGGGAAATCCAATGTTTTGGGTTGGTCGAGGGTAGTAATTACCGATAGCGAAAGGCGTCTGTCTACAAGCTGCGCTGTCAAGAAGTATGCATGGGAGGAGGGAGCTCTAGCTAGAATAGTTTAATCTTGGAGAGGAAGCCGGTCTTGACGGGTGCCGCACCGACCTTCTCGGCCTTGAGGCGGTCCTTGAGCGTCTTGACCTGGATCTGTGCGCAAAAAGCTTTGTGGTCCTGCTTGAGAACGAGCATCGTGTTCTCTCTGATGGGCTCGAACATGCTCTTGATCGGACATCCGAGGCGCAGCTGCACGGATTTGCGGTCGAGGTTGGTGCACGAGACCTCGTAGGGCGACCCGGGCGCGATGAAGTAGAGGTACACGTCCCAAGCAAAGTCCTTGAGCTCGTCAGCGCGTTTCTCGAGCGCGAGCTCCTCGAAGCGCCGGATCTGGCGCGCGCACTTGAGGTTCTCGGCCTTGAACTCTGTTGAAATGATCAATAAATAAAAAAATAACAATCACAGAGTTAGTATAGCCCACCAGCTAGCCCCCAGGCACACCACATGAACGCACTCTTCTCGAGGTACTCGAGCATCTCGCCAAAGAGGATCTTGTCGTTGAGAATGTCGTCAAGCGAGAATTCCCTGGCGCTCGTGATGCGCTCGTCCGTGAGCCGCGTCTTGGCCGGCAGGTCGATCTGGTACGCGCCGTCGACCTCGAAGGCCTTCTTGACCATGAGCTCGTGCACGGCCGTGACTTTCGCCGACATCTCGTTGTACTGCGAACTCTTGAGGAAGCGCATGAGCGTGTCCTTCTGCAGCGTCTTGATCGCGTCCTGCATGGCCACGTCGAAGAGCTTGCCGCGGAACTCGCCGGGGTTCTTCATGCGCTCCATGGTCTGCTCGCGGTCCTCGGACGGCAGGCTCACCTCGTTGGGCGAGTTGAGCGATAAATAGTCCTGCCAGATGCGGTCCGCCATTTCCTTGCACGTCGTGATGGACTCGGGGTCTCGGAAGTCCAGCAGCGCGCACTCGTCCTTGAACTTGTCGACCGCCATGAAGAAATTCAGGTTCTCAGCACAGTACTACATGCAGTATAACAGATGCACACATGACTGGGTGGGTGAGTCTTGAAGGTGGTCCAGGCGAGCGAGCGAGAGAGTGTAAGCTGGCGATAGAGACAACAATCAAGCAACGTACGCTTTTTTGGCAAAAGTCGAGCAGGTAGCCGCAGGAGACGGGGTTGGCGATAATGTCGTCGATTGTGATGTCGCGCTTGTCCTTCACACCCTTATCGATCACCTTGATGAGCGTCGCGATCTCGTTGCCGCCCTTCTTCGCCATCGTGCTCTAGCTGCTCTCCTGCGCCTGTGATCTCAGAGAGAGCCTTGAAGATCACACACAGCTCTGCTTTGAGACGCGTCGGGAATAAATGAGCCGAGTTAGCCAACGAAAAACAGAAATGATAACCAGGGGCTCACCGCAAACGAAGAGAGCCTGGTGCGATGTCTGTTCTTGCCTCGCGTCCAATCCGATCTTGTCCAGCTTGGGTTTGGCTGACGGGTCGGTCTCTTTGGAACTCACCAAGGGACGAGACTTGGAGGAGGAAAAACGGACTCACTGCGGGCAAATTCGAGCGCTTGGCCACCAGATATAGACCCTCGATTCGTTTCACTCGCGACGACTATTCGGGACCTGATGCGCTGAGCCCGCCCAGTCAAAGAAGCGGGAAGAGCCTGCGGTCGTGATCTTATCGGAGCATCCTGCTAGGTTGATCCTGCGAGATAAGACTCGGCATTTCCGAATTCTTCCTCAGCGCCTCGCTCGGGTCGATCGCGCCTCGTCCAAGCGAATGGCAAGGCCTTCTACTCTTCAAAGAGCCATTGCCGCAATCCCCGTGTGAGTTCGAACGCCGCGATGCCGCTCACAAAGTCACCTTCATGGGTCGATCGCCGAGTTGTTATAGTAGCGGGGAAGTTATTGAGAGGGAGCGGATAGTGACCGAGATGCCTTGAGGGCGTCCCTTCTTGCGCTAGCACATTCTGCAGCAACCTGTTATCAAGTAAAGCAACAAGAGCTTTGAGTTCATTCTATCCAGTCACATAGCGCCGTGCAAAGACTTCATACATGGCCATGCAGCTGAGGAATGAGTTCCAGCACTTACGTCACCATGGTTGGCTGTGGCTCTTTATTGCACAAGGTGGTGGCTTCGACACCAACTTCGTCACACATGACGCAAGAGCCAAGCCTTGCGACTCGAAGCAGCATCGATGCTCTGACAGCGCGAATCCAGCGAGGTTTGGCCGCTAAAGATAGCGATACGCAGCTAAAGTGAGCTGCCGTTGGCGTTTCCAACTCGTCGTTCCTCCATCGAGGCGCCTGCCTGCATGCCCCAAGAATACACCGCACAACACCAAGGAACAACAATTTTTCACCCACCTGCTGGCCCAGCGTTGACGTCAAGTGGATCGAGACGTTGACGAAGCGACTAAGGAAGCTGCGCTACTCTGTTCCCATGCTCGCTGCAGTCGAGACAGGTGCTTCGGATCGTCTTCAATGAGCTTGCTCGGGCGCTTCATCCGGACGTGTCACGAATGGAGCCTCCGGCGCATGACTCGGCGCACCGTGGCGCGGCTGAAGAAGTCGGTGAAGCGGCGCATGAAAGGCGAGAGCCATCGGCAGTGGATGGAGCGGAACTTGCACGACTCGGAAGCGGGCATCATTCTGGACGTCACGCAGAGCTTCATCAGGCAAAGCCTCGCGCGGTTATGTGTGGCCTTGTTGCGAAATGGTTGGCCTTCTGATCACTTGTGGTTGTTTATCTGTAGCGTGATGATGGTCGGGTCGATCATTGATCAGAACTGGAAGAAGTCGGACTCGACCCACAAAGCCTGGTACCGGGTCTTCGATTCCCTGAATCTGCTCTCCATCCTCGTCAACTTCAGCCTCCGGTATTGTAGTGTGTTGCTGGTTTGCTAATGCGCCATGAAGACCAGACCTTGTCGCTGACGAACTCCCCCCTGTGGTCTACAACCAAACTGTCAGATTGTACGCAGCGAGCAACCGAAAAGGGTTCTTCCTCAATTGGCTCTCGCTCATCGACATGTGCACGGCAATCCCGTTGTTCCTGCAGACGATCGACGTGTCCATGGGCACCGCTCGAAATCGGTACCTGTATCGCTTCCTGCTGATGCTTCGCACGGTCCGCATCCTCCAACTTTATCGCCTACTGCGCCTAGCAAAGTCTGCGAAGACACGGCAGGGCTTCCTGATCGCGTTGACAACCTTGTGCATCATCATCTGCGCGGCCGTCACATTCCAGGTACTTACATCCGTTTCCAGCGCGTGCTCATCCTAGTGGCCATCATCTGAGCTAACCTTGATATGTTGGGTAGACCATTGAGCATTGCGATCCAGCGTTTGATAGCTATCAGGTCCAGGGAATGACGTGTCAGAATCTCAGCTTCCTCGACTCGATCTACTTTGTCTGCATCACGATCGGCACCGTTGGGTAAGTCTTCGTTCTGCTGGAAATTGCGATTATCTTGCCATTGTTCGAGCTTCACACCACCATTTCGCTGTAGCTATGGCGATTTCGCTCCAAAGACGAAAGTCGGCAAGATGATGGACATTCTCTTGATCGTGATCGCTGGCACTGCCATTTCCACTCAACTCGGCGGGTACACGGACATCGTTAGTCGTGAGGTACGTAACAGAAGCTACACTCTCTTGATCAGCTGAATGTGGACCAGCCTCACGAATGGCAACCTCTGCTATTAGACTGCGTTTGATAAGAAGTACGAACCTGACAAGAGCGTTCAGCATATCCTGCTCTGCGGCGAGATCGACAACGGTGGGCTGCAGTTCTTTCTCCACTCTTGGCTGAACACCGAGGGCGAGCGCGGGAACCGCAAGAAAGTGGTCATCTTGGCGCCGACGCTGCCTTCCAACAACCTGCGGCGCATCTTGATCCAACGCGAGTACGAGCAGCGAGTCGTGTACCTCCAGGGATCTGCCATGGTGACCGCTGACCTTCAGCGTGCAGGAGTGCCGAGCGCTGCGTACTGCTTCATTATGGTCAAGAAGCACAGTGAGACACTGGATCAGAACGATACGGCAGCAAACTTACTCACCTGCTCCGTGCGAAAGAACAATCGATACGGTACGTCATACCTGCTGCCAGCATGTTGATCTCTCGCCTCACCTTCATACTCCTGAACTTGCTCGCTGGCAATCTGTAGCTCCACTCTATGTCCAGGTTTCCAAGTACGACAACGCCCGCCACGTGAACATATCGGGTGCATCTGCTGTCCTGTGTCTCGAGCAGTTGCGACTCGCGATTTTCGGCAAGAGCCTCTGGATCAAAGGGTTGAACGCGTTCTTGGGAAATCTCATCCAGCGCTTTGCCATCATTGAGGAATCCAGGTGAGCTTATCGTGTCTGCAGTAGTCCGTGCAAACTCTGGAATCCTGTCGACGATTTACAATGTGAGGTAACGCGTGTGTGCAATTTCGTGCAACTAGGGGCTTTTGGCTTTCCGATTACCTGAACGGCTGCTCCCATCGCATCTACGAAGTCGTGCTGCCGCAATTTTTGCAGACCATGCCGTCGTTCAAGTCGCTGGCGATTCTCATCTACCGCGAGTTCAGCGTCCCAATCATCGGCCTCCGGACGATCGAGGAGACGGCCGTGCTCTTCCCTATCGACAAAGATCTCGGTGATGTAAGCTTCCAGAGCATTTTCATCATCGGCAAATCCAAAGACATCGCTCTACGGATTGAAAAACTTACCGCAAGCGTGATGAGCCGACACGCCGACTTGCTGCCGGATGACGTCGAGCCCCCCACTACTTTTCGATCACAGGGCAGCACGATGACAGGGTTCTTGTCGGCGATGGAGGGGAGGCTTCCTTTTCGCAGTATGTCGATCGCGTTCACAGATGATGGGCGCTCGATGAAGTCTGCGCGAACTCCCGTGCAAGGGTCAAGGGGCTCGCTTCGGAGCATCGGGCGCCAGCATTCAAAGAATGCAGGCGACAAAATATCTCCCGTCCAGACTGATGATGACTACGGCGATGCGAAATCCGTTCATGAGGGTCCTGGTGGCATCGGAGATCCCCTAAAAGCGAAGAAACGAGTGAGTGTCATCAACTTCTCAGCCTTACCTGAGCGTGGCGGCGTCACGGATGACGAAGATAGTGATCCGCACCTCGGCATCGAATTGATGCACCAGAATCAAGTGAACTACGCACCAGTCGTTGTTGCGCTCTCGCCCGCCGAGCTCTTGAAGAAGGCGAGCAGTCCGTACGTGCCTCCAACGGCTCGGCCTCCTGGAGGCGTTGAGCCACGCTATACCAGTCAAACAGCGCGGACCCTAACCTACGACGTTGGCGATATGTCAAGCCGCTCGTCCGAACCAAGCTTAAAGAGCATTTCAACTCTTTCTTCCGAGAGCTCGAGGGGAGTTAACTTTGCGAACCGGATCACAATTCACCCTGATGCAATCGCAGTCGGTGACCCAAGCGATAGTACCGCCAGTGGCCATGTTCACGGGAACCGCCACGCCAGTTTACTTGGGAATGGGAATGGAAGCCATGCTGCAAGTGATCCCGACAATGACGACCCGCATCTGGAGAGAACGCTCACGCTTGGTAGTGATAGGTTCCCAGTGGAAATGCCCGTTATCCGCCGCCAATCTTCGAAACTGAAGGATCCTCGACTGCGCCGCATCTCAATGCTTCGGTCGTTCCGCCGCGCTCCTCCACCTGCTGACCTGGAAAATCACTTTGTGGTGTGCGGCACTCCGAGCAATTACGCAGACTTCCTCGCCAACCTGAGCGATCTGGACGAGCCGCTTTCTACAGTTGTCTTCGTCACACCAAGGGACTTGAACGACAAAGATTTTCAGGCGTATCAGCTGCACAAGGATCTATACTTTGTGCGCGGCTCCCCGGTCAGCATGCAGGTCTTCCACGACGCGCGCATGCTCTTTGCGCGCAGCATCTTGATCATGTCGTACTGTGCTACCGAGTGCGCGGTCGAAGACGAGAACGAGGTAGAGCAGATGGACGAGAACATGGCGGACGTCGACGCGATCACGACACACAGGTTCATCAGCGAGGCTTGTCAGAACAGCTTCCAGCGGTCGCGGTTCTCCATCGTGCCCAGGTCGTCGACGCCGTTTGTAGTTGCCGAGATGATCCGCCCGAGCAATGCCAAGTTCCTCATCGACCGCAGTGGCTCCTTGTATGATGAGAGGACGCTCGAGAACGAATTCCGGAAGCGCGAGCTGCTGAAGGACACAAAGTCTATAGACGAGTGCTTCTTCTCGCCAATTTACGCCTCGGGACGTATTTTTTTTACAAACACCGTGGATGCGCTCATGGGCTCGTGCTCGCAGCACACGCTCTTGATCGACATAGTCACGCAACTGGCCATCAGCGGAAATATGAGCACGCAGCTGCCCGACCATGCGTCTCGCCCCAGGCATCGACTGTCTCAAATTCCAGCGCCGACTCGCTTCCATTTTCATCCGTACTCGCTGCTGGTCGAGGGAATGCTGCAAGAAGAGGTATGTTAACTTTCGTCTTGTGTGTTTCTTTTTGCAACCGACAGCATGTGAAATCTCTCATACTTACTTGACGACTCTCTAGAACGTGATGGCACTCGGCATGTATCGCGGGGCGTCGTCGCACATCTCACCAGCCTTCGTATTCACGAATCCAGCTCCGGACGAGCTCGTCACGCCGCACGATCTCATTTTCATCATCAAGTGACGCGCGTATCTCAATGAGATTTCCTATAAAACGTGCCTTCGGGGAGTTTCGCTGTCGAACCAGTGAGTGACGACGAACCATAGATGGCGTGCACGTTGGAGGTTAGCTTCAGCACCAGCCAGCTCCGCAGCCAGTATTTGGCTCCACTCCACTTTCCGTCTGCAATACACAAAGGGCAACAAGGTGACGTCGCTACAGGCAAGCAGAGCGCAAGCAATGCACTCGAAAATCGCTTCGCACGAGAGGAGCAGTCTGTATTGAAAATTTTGCTATGTTACACACTCGTAAGAAGAACAGTGGCAAGAGAAGTCCAAAATCAATAGAAGGAGCGGCTGGGACACCACATACCGCACGCATTCCACCGGTAATCACGATCTTGCTTGCGTACAGATTTACTTGGCGTCAGCGCTGTCCATCAGCATCTTCTCATCGAGGGCGACCGAAGCGAGCTCCATCGCGACGTCTTCGAGCAGCGACGCCATGTCGACGTCATCGACATCGTCCGACATCTGCATATCTGCATCGTCATCACTCTCGTCGCCTTCTTCTGGGTAGAACTGGTTCGCGACTGCGTCGTCCTGGCCCTCTTCTCCAGCCTCTTCCTCTTCCTCTTCCTCGTCGTCGCCGTCGTGCTCGAGGTCCTCCACCGTGCGCACGTACGGCCCGGCGCTGATCGCCTCCTGGGTCACGTCCACGGCGTCGACGATCTCCTCCTCGTCGTCGTCGTACACGAAGCGCGTGTGCTTGCCCTGGAACACGGGGATGCCCTGCTCAATGTTCTTCGCGCTCTGGAAGAATGCCGACCGGGCGCCGATCGCCGGCTGCGCGCGCACATCGGCGTTCAGCTGCTCGACCTGCTGCGTCGTGTACTCAACCGCCTGGCGCTCGTACTCATCGCGCGAGATCTGCTGCGCGGCCGCGCCATTCGTGTGCGTCGTCATGCTGTGTGTCTTGAGTGCGGAATTGAAAATGCGGAATTGACGATGACATGTGAAAAAAAAAATCACTGGCCATACATTATTTATTTATTTGAGTTTTCGCCATTTCCCAATGTATGAAGTTTATATCAGCATTCGTTTTCGCCCTTCTTAACTATCGAAAAAATGACTTGACTTTTCGTCGCCTCTGTTTCGTCACCTGGATATACAGTATTCAATCATACAGAAGCCTCACCCATCTATGTGATTCTTGACAAGCATCCATTCGCCAATTCTGGCCAGAAGAACGCCAACACTGTCGAGCGCATTCCAACATTGTCGAGTGGGTTGATACAAATTTTGGTCCATTATTAACATTGTTTGCTGGAGGTATATACACGTGTACTAGGCGATTAATCCTTCCTCATAGGAACACTCCGGAGCGCGCAGACTCGACCTGCTGGCTCTGGCTCATATAGTCACGATCACTGCCTTGGCGATGGGCGCCATTCCGGCCCATGGCGCTACTGTCAGTAGTCTGGACCCGACCCTGAGGCTGGCGGCGGCCATCGCGTGGGAGTCAATCGTCGCCCATGGCCATGGACGGCGGCGTCATGAGGCTATCCTCCGGGTTGAACTCGTCGCCGTCGGTCTGGCCGCCAAAGGCCGTCTCGTCGCACTGCTCGGCGATGATGCGCGCGAGGATCGTGTCATTCGTGATGTTGACGACCGCGCGCATGCGGTTGAGGATCCAGTCCGTGCCCACGAGGATGCTGAAAGCTGCGGGCATCGCGTGGCCAAAGACCGTGCGCCAGACCGTGATGACCATCACGAGCCCCGAGTGCGGCACGGGCGCGACGCCGAGTGACGAGATGGAGCTCACGATCGCGAGCACCACGTACGTGAGCGGCGTGAGGTCGGCCTCGTAGCCGCCCACCTTGGCCAGGAAGACGCACGCGAGTGGCATGTACACGGCCGTGCCGTTCAGGTTGCTCGTGGCGCCGATCGAGAGCACGAAGCGCGAAAGTGGGCGCGAGACTTGGCCCGTCGCGTCCACGCAGCGCATGGTCATGGGCAGCGTCGCGATGGACGACGAGCACCCAATGATGAACACCTGCGCGGGGATGATGTGCCGCAAGTACTTGAAGATGCTCGTGCGCGTCGTGACAAAGAGCGCGAGCCCCATGATGCCGATCGTGAGCGTGATGAGCGCGAGTGCGAGCGCCAGTACGAGGAACAGCACGTTCTCGAGAAGAGACGCCGGGGAATCGTTCTTCGCCATGGCCCCAGCCACGAGCGACACGACCGCGATCGGCATGTACGCCACGACCATGTTGATCATCATGCGCAGCATCACGTTGGCGTGCACGATGAGCAGCATCGGGTAGTTCGCGATCCCCGGCCGGGCGTCAAAGCCCTTGACTAGCGCCACGCCAAACATGAACGCGAAGCAGATGACGCTCAGGTTGGAGCCGTCGGCAAAGGCGCCGACAATGTTGGCCGGCACCATGGCCGTGAGGATGCCGATGACCTGGTCTGAGACCGAGAGCGACGAGTACGTCGCGTTGGCGAGCGTGAAAAAGCTCGCCGTGTCGTTCAGGTAGAAGCGCGACTCGTTCACAAGCGTCGTGGTGGTGTTCTCGGCCAGGCACTTGAGCGAGCCGTCCTTGAGCTGCGTAAGCAGCAGACTGTTGGGGCACCGGAACGTCATGGCCGACGGCAGATTCGACACGATGTTGGCCACGCTCGGCTTGTAGAAGCCCGCGAAGATCGCGCCAAAGATCGAGCCGATCGAACCGGACGTGATCGACGCCATGGCGAAGTACGCCACGGTGCGGCCGCCGATCGATATGGCCTTGCCGGCGAGCACGAGCTCGCCCATGCACGTCACGACCGAGCAGAAGATCATGGGCGTGATGAGGCACGTGAGCGCGGCGATGAAGAGGTCGCCCGGCAGCGCGATCCAGGACTCGACGTCCGCGCTCAGGTCGTACTTCTCGAGCACGAGACCGAGGCCGACGCCCACGGCCGCGCCCAGGATGATTAACACGACGCTCACGCGCGCCGTGTGGTCGTACGCGGACGTGAACATGTCCTTGAGCTCCATGTTCTCGTGCAGCTCTCGGCCATTCATGCCGCCATTGCCATTGCCACCGCCAAGGCCGTACTGCTTGGACTTCTTGCGCGTAAAGTCCGTGCGCATCTCGAACTCGAACTGCTGCGCCGAGATGTCGGAGAACTTTTGCGGGTACGCCGCCTGGGAGTTACTCAGCGGCGTGAGGCTCATCTCGCTCGGCGGCTGCTGCTGGGGCGTCAGGTTGGAGGAGATCTTGCGCATGATGACGGCCGTGAGGTGCGTACGCTATCGGCGACTGAGCAGCGCAGTGGGACTTGCGAAGAGCTCTTGAGCGCGATAGGCGTTCTTGGTCTTGGTGGAGCGAAGGCGAACTGACGCAACAGAAAAGAGAAGAGCGAAGAGGACAACTGAGGGAAGGGCCTGCTGCTGTCGCGAACTGGACTCTGCCAAGTGAGACTTTCGCGCCGATTCGAATGGTGCGACCACCTGGTGGAGCTCTATAACGCTCTATAACGAGACTTGCAGCACGTCACTTGGATAAAGTATGCGAGCCGCCAGCTGTCTGGGATTGACTTCTCGGTTGCGTTACGCGCATAGAGGTCCATCCCCCTTTCATATCGGTATTTATTTATAGTGAAGACCCCGCATGTGTTGCTTCGTACTTCGAAGTACAAGGTATGAAGCGACCACGGGTGGCTCGCATTGAGCGTGTCCGGCTTCCATGGTGCGCATTGAGAATACCGAACGAATCGACAAGCAAGCATGCGAGAGCCAGAGTGGCCATGTCAGAAAAAGTGGCCATGTCAGAAAAAAGATTCGCCATATCAGGAAGGATGGTGAGCCAGCGTTGCATGTACAGTAACTTTTGAACCGAGCTACGGCACCAAGCCAAGAGAGAATACAAGCAACATTTCGGCAACCTTGAATGATACTTTCCTTCGTGTGGACCACGCGAGAAATCAAATCAATCCAAAAATGAAAAATACATGAAGTAAACGACTTAGCCCAAAATCTCGCGAATATAACAACCTCATTGGGCAAATAGAATGTGCAACTCCAGGCGAGGAAAAGGCCGAGGAAAAAATCTCGTCATTTGCACTTTGCGAAAACAACACGAAGACGATGAGCACCAACACGATGAGCACCAGCGTGAGCGAGAGCGCGCCGCCGCCAATCCGCCGCGACGACCGAGCGACGGTTGCGCAGCAAGCTGTCTGCGCGCGCATCCACTCGCTGGAATCCATGGAGGCGCAACTGGCGCAGATGGAGGACCTGCTGGTGAAATTGCTCGAGGGGTAGCAGGCGATCCACGTTCAAATGCAACACGACCTCCCCGCCGCCACCCTCCCCGCCGCCTCCAAGCAGCTCATGGAGCCAACCACAGTTCAGCACCCATTCTCTTTTTACTTGAACAAAATAATTAACATATTAAAGCTATGCATACATGAAATCACTATCGACACCTACTTAGTAAACAGATCAAATTCTTTTTCAATCATGTCCACCTTGTTGTCCAACTCATCTTTGCGTTCGACCGACAGCAATTTGGTGCGAGAGAGGCGCAACATCTCCCATAGCATGCATAGACGGAGAGCCTGGTGTGGTGAAGTGAACTTCTTAAAACCGAGAAGAGCACCCTGCGCTCCGCTCTCACGGGCCATTTTGCGCAGTGGGAACAGACACAAGCGGGTAAAGTGACTTTCCCCTGAAAATGTGTTTAATTATCACATTATGTACCCGGTTGACCAAGCCCAAACCTGGTTCGACCACCCTTCACATCAGGACAAGATCTCTGCCGTGAGGGTGGTGTCATACCACACAATATGCAAGGAGAAACATTATATGCAGAAAATATACAGGGGTTCAAAGGTAACTCACACTCCAACCGAAAATTTTCAAGCCGAATTGGCTCTCTCATCAAATTTCGGTAGGAGGGTCATAGTTCAAGTCGGTCGCATACTCATACTCGGTTGGAGCCAAATATTCGCATACTCATTCATTCTTTTGGACTGCTCCAACACTTCATTCTGTTTCGGACGGCTTTAGCTCTTGCGACTATTAGCCATCCTACTCGTCATTTCATTCCTCGGCACGTTTGTCGATACGTGCAAACGCCATCACCAACTATATGGGTCACCACTGGATCCGGACTGCTATAGAAGCCTACCACAGCCTGACACAATATCGGACACAAATTCAATTTTGCTACGCCTATTGCTGCCTTTAACTCACTCACGCCCGCCGTGCACGTAGCAGACAGACGCTCGGTCACAGTTAAGTTCAAGACCGCATCGCGCGGTGAATCAAAGGTCTTACTTGTACTTGTCAAGTCCTCATTCAATATGAGTACACTTGGGATCTCCGATTCCGGATTCAAACCTCATTCCATTCCTCACTCCAGCACCAGTCTTGCCCCTGAGAACCTTTATCGATATACTGTAATATCGGCAAACATCTCATTCGACTTCACTCGCATTTCAGACGTGCTCCATACAAACGTCACCTCTCATACAGGCCAACATTCGACAAAAGCACATCCACATATACACGAGATTCATATCAACACCAGCCTCGATTCTAATGGCAATCACACTCCACCCATATCGAATCATGCTCAGAGACACTCACACAACATCACACCATAACGGCTCCGATGACCAAGTCACCCAGTCCATCGGCCAGCATGTCAATACACCACGTACCGATGAGATCGCTGCGCGGGCTTGGACACACTTGTGCTGATAGCTTATGGACGGGGCTTGCTTACTTGGTTGCGAAAAACGGAGTGATATTTATCATAGACTCAAAACATGCAAGAAATCTAGAAAGAAACCTATCTCCTTGGCCTTGAACAGGAGCTGCTGGATCTAAAATCTCTGGTTTCTCTTGCCGAATGTATAGCCCTGTTCTAATCTTGAGCCAAATCTCCACACGACTCTTGGACTCGAAATGGATCGTGTGGCTCTTCGACGTTCGGTTCGCCGAGAGTGACGGTCCGCTTGAACCGGATCTTCGATTCGCTTGGACCGCATTGCCTTCGTGGTCGTACTTAGGCGAATCACGACTGTAGGTCTTGTCAATTCGCACTTAGCCGAATTTCTTCGACTCGATTTCACCACACTGGAGCTTGGTCTTGGTGAGATACTTGTGTTATGAAAGTTGCTGTGGATGCCTCCCAGGAGCTGAACATAATGACTCGCTTGTGCCACGCACAACACGCCGCAATTGAAGCCGTATCTTTGCCTCGGTGCGTCGATGGTGCGCATGCGCACGCCACCAGGAAAGAGATGTCCTGTGTAGTCTCATCGCCACCACTGCTGAAGGAAGGGCAACACGGCTGTGTGCCATTTCTCCTGCATCACATTGTGGTTGTTGAGGTCGTCGAACGGGTCATAGAGCGTGACGTCCATTGTCTCGACCCACACCAACAGGAGCACCCAATGTATGTTGAGGATGTTCATCGGGACGATGACGAGCTTGACGGACGTCATGCGTTGTGGCGCCAGCCTTAGTCCCTCACGGCCTTGAACAGAGTCGAAAATGTACGCGGCATCAACATCCGCGCACACCTTGTGGAGAGCGAACATGATCGTCCGTCAGACATGAAGGTATCCCCAGCCAAACGTGCCAAGGGTATTCTTCATGCGGATCTCGAAATGGTGTGGCGACTTGTCGCCGAGTCGTATACAACGCGCTTCTTCTGTACGTTTTTTGGACCTCGCGCGCCATCACCGACACGGCTTGGTCGCTGGTGCTGAAGATGAAGATGGCGTCTGCCATCGATTCGTCCGCCCAGGATCTGTCGAGCCAATCCACGTCTGTCGCGTGTTGCCGCACCGCCGTCTTCATCTTGTAGAACTCCTTCAAGATACGACCTGCAAAAATGCAACATTAAATAAATAATCAACCTTATAATTATATATAAAAAATTGCAGGTACTTATATTGTGAAGGGAAGATAGGCGTCGCCGAGCGAGACCGCGTACACTACCAGTGGTTCGGAGCTGACACGCTCGAGTCGTCGCTCACGCTGTGGATCTGGTCGCTGCTGGGTTCGTTGTCTGAGACGACGCTCAGCATTCTTCGTGACAGTGCCAGCGGAATTAGTGTGCAGTGGTAGTCGAGCTTCAGAAGACTGGCCTGAGTACGGCGTGAGTGCGGGCAGCAACAGCCAAAGTGTGCGCGGTGCAGTTGATAGATAAGCTTCAGCAACAGTTAAGCGTTCAGCAGCAACAGCCGACATACAAACAGCAGCCAAGCTCTAATCAGTAACAGCCAAGACGCGGGCAGCATCTCTTTGGAGGACGTGGCTATTGGCAACATGGACGTGGTGTACGGGGAGGCAATGTAAGCTGGAGAACTGGTGACGAAGTACACAGTTGCCTCGATCAAGAGCATACGTGCTGACCAGCTAACGTTCACACAGCTGCGAGTGGTATGTGTGAAGCTGAGCGTGCAGGGCTACAAGAGCAATAAAAAGTCGGAGTTGTTGGATTTGATTGCAGCAAAGATGGTCAACGAGGACGTGTACGAAGGTTTAAGTACAAGTGGTCAGCGCAATGGCACTAAAAAACTTGTCCAATGCCCGTTTAGACTGCTAATTGTACTGTTTTCAGATCAATTTACAGATCGATCCAGCCCCTTAGGAGATGCAGCACAGAGGTCAGAGCTAGATGCAGACAGAGGCGGATCAAGCGAAGATTTCTGGCGTGGCATTGGGGGCGCGTTCATCAACGGATTAACGGGTAACTCTGAAGTTAATGAGCTGCAGTTTGAATATCCTGTGCTCACCATAGCGCACATCGACATGAGTGGTGTTGTCAAGCATGAGGGAACTTCACCATACCCACCAAGCAGATACAAAATACCTTACAAATTATATATGTGGACATAAAACAATACAAACAAAATGAAACATGGCCTAAAGAACTATGCTGACCACAGCCAAGTGACGGTCGACACCACGACGAATGCGATAACACTCGAATCTACAAACATTGGACCAATATTTATTGTCAAAACCTGCCGACAAGATAGATCTGCGTCACAATCACGACGGTGGTACATTGTACCAGCATATTTATACTGGGTATTTGTATGGACGCCTAGATTGCCTAATCTCATTCTCAAAATGTGTCTATTCTCGTTGAGATTATGCGCTTTCGGTGCATGCCTAAATTTAGTGGCCTGATCATCACTGATGATGTTCCAAAAGTATGTATGGTGTGCGGTGTGGTTAAAAAAGTGGTGTATTTAACATTAAGCTAACTTACGTTTGGTAGGGCCCAAAACAGCGGTTTCAGAGTACCGTTGCAAAACTCTGTTTTAATTTTAAAAATCGTACATGTTTGGGTTGTCATTCGAACAGCGCCTTTCCACGCCTCTCACGAACCTTTAACCCCGAACCCCTAAGTAACAAGGGTAAAGCCAAAATTAAGATTTTTAAAGAAATCAAGATTGGGCACTTAATCGCGAACCACCACATTTGCAAAATTGGGATTCGCCCTTTAAAACCCATCTCCCTCCGAACCTTTTTTGGAGGTTCGGCGAACCTGGTCGCTAACCAAAATGACCAACACTCCTCCTCGCTTTCAAAAGTTCCTTTTCGAAGCATATGGTATTGAGTGTGTTCAGTGTTGATGAATTTTTCACAAGCCGCACGCAACCAAACATGCCCACCGCGTCAGTTTCGCCAACCAAGCGCCCGCTTTATCAATGTTGCCATCGCCGTAACCACCCCAACACCGACACGGTGCCCCGGCGTCTACTCACACCTGAGGAAGTGGACATGGCTGTGGCATTGGAACAAGTCCGCGAAACACAGCGAGTTGCAGCCGCTCGTTTGGGTATCAACGGGAGAACTATCTCGAAAGTGTTCCGAGCGCGACGACTATAGTTGGGACGGCAGATAATCGTCGCGGAACGCGCAGAGCATCGCAAACTAGAAACGGACCAGCAGTACCGTCACAAGCAAGCTGTTGCCAGGCGACAACCCCGTCAGCAACTCCAAAGCCAACCCCTCGAGCGTCCACATGAGCCAGTGACTGCCGTGAGTGTGACCATCAAAATGGACAGCGAGGTCGCCTATGGATACGACGGCCACGTAATGGACGTGGGGAGAAAGAGACCGCGGCCGACTCTGAAGCAACACTTATGGCTGCCTCTACCCCTCCCCTCCCCCCTCCCCCCCAAACCAATCTTTTTTCAGGT